>FYEU01000292.1:144092-218558 GCA_900188575.1 Geosmithia putterillii | reverse complement strand
TTTTTTTTTTTTTTTTTTTTTATCTAGAAGATCTGTTTTGTATTATTACCCGTGTTGGTATTAAGGGAAAGAGCTTTTTTATCAATCATGACGTTGGAAGATTAATGTCCACTTCTTTTCCTCCTCTTCCTCTCCGTCCCTTGAAACCCCCTTTCCCTTCCCACCCCTCCTCCTCAAAAGCATCGTCTCCCCCATCCCCATTGTCGGTTGGGCTAGTCGTTTTTTTTTTTTCGTGTCTCCATTCCCTTCCTTCTCTGGACCCCGTTTTGGTTTTTTCCTTCCCACCCACACTCACTCTCCTTTCTCTGCAACACCGCCCATCATGGATATCGGGCTTGAGCTTGTAGACACGTTTGTGGGCGACCGCATATATGCCTGGTTGATGCCGCTCGCCAAGGTGGCCAGTGGTATCAACGGCACTGCGGTGCCTGCTGTGTCGTCATGGCAGTATGAGCCTGCCACGCACATGCTCTACCTCGAGCCGTCAGAATACGCCTACCAGAGCTCCATGGAAAGGGACAACCCTATCCGCCAGGGTCTGTCGCTGTTCTTCATCACATGGTGAGTAACCCTTCTCTGTACCCTTGCGCCAAGGAAGACGCGCGCGCGCTCGTTTGCGCAGACGCGATCGCGGCAAGGGGCCGCAGACAGCACAGGCAGTCAGGCAGTCAACTAACCAAGACTCTCCTATCCAGGTTCTTCGGCATGGTCAACTACTTCTTCTTCGCGACCCTGTCGTACTACTTCGTCTTCGACAAGGCCACCTTCAACCACCCCAAATACCTCAAGAACCAGATGTCGCTCGAGATCCAGCAGGCCGTCACCGCCATGCCGGGCATGGCCATCCCGACAGCGCTCCTGTTCCTGACCGAGGTCCGCGGGTGGACTAGGCTGTACGACCGAACTGAGGAAGGCCCCGGCATCTGGTACGACCGCCTCCAGCCCATCTTCTTCGTCTTCTTTACCGACTTCTCCATCTACTGGATCCACCGCGGCCTCCACCACCCGCTCATCTACAAGCGCCTTCACAAGCCTCATCACAAGTGGATCATGCCCACGCCGTTCGCTAGCTACGCCTTCCACCCGCTCGATGGCTTCGCCCAGTCGGTCCCGTACCACGTGTACCCCGTCATCTTCCCGATGCACAAGCTCGTCTTTGTCGGCGCCTTCCTCTTTGTCAACCTCTGGACCATCATCATCCACGACGGAGAGTTTATCACCGACAACCCCGTCATTAACGGATCGGCGTGCCACTCGGCGCACCACATGTACTTCAAGTAGGACTTTTTCCGACCCCAATTGCCTGACCTCAATTGCTAACATGCATCTCCTTAGCTACAACTACGGCCAGTTCCTCACCCTGTGGGACCGTCTCGGCGGAAGCTACCGCAAGCCCAACCCCGAGTGGTTCGACAAGCAGAAGAAGATGAGCGAGGCGACCTGGAAGACGGGTGTGACGGAGATGGAGAAGATTCAGAAGACTGTCGAGGGCGACGACGACCGCACATACGGAGCCGACGCCAAAAAGACCAACTGAGCTCAGGTCGAACTGCTTTCTTCTTTTTTTCCTTTTTCGTTTCCATTTTTACTTAATTATATACGACGGCCAATGTTGCATATTGAGGGCGAGTACGGAGTAGAGACGGGAGCATCCACATACGCTAATATTAATATGAAATAGAAATACAATTCTGCAGAGATGATGACTTGTTCTTGACCTTGACCATGATGGTGCTTGTCTTTTGGCGTTGGACGTTTGAGGTGTTGTTCTGTTACCGTTGGGTTGCCCTTTTAACCTTTACATCGTCCATTTAGTCCCGTCGCATCGAGCCGAATGTACCGTCCAGGGTTCTTCAGCAACGGAGCTATCAATTAAGTTGAGCTTTCGATTGGATTGGAGTCTTGGAGACAAGAGTTGGAGTTGGAGATACGCTAGTGATGCAAGGCGTGCGCAAGGCGTGCGCAAGGCGTGCGCAAGGCGTGCGCAAGGTGGCAAGGTGGGCGTTGAGTGTTGCCTATTGGGGAATTGGAGACGGTATCAACAGGAGGTTATTGGTTTGGAGCACTGGACCTTATACTGATAACTGATATGGCTGTGCTTGCTTGTTTAGCTCTCGAGGCTGGTTCTGGCATTGCATCGTCATCTTGCTACAACGAAAAGAGGCCACTACGACGTTCAGGAGTTCATCTCCATCAAGAGTATTCAAGGTCCATCGACAAATGGGCGAGATTGGGCTTGGATGGATGATATTTGTTACCGGCAAATGGGAGAAGAAGCGAGCTGGGAGGAGAAGCCTTCAGCTCGATGGATGTCTTGATGCAGTTACCTTGGTTACCTTGGCTTTGGTACATGATCTATCAACGAGGCATCAGATCAATCAAGGATGCTATGCGTTACTAATGCGCATTGCTGGTCGCATTGCTGGTCTGGCTTGACAGCTGCCAGTCAGTTAAAAGCTGCCAGTTCAAAAAACGCAGTCGCGTGGCAGCTGCTTGTCACGTTGCTGCCTGCCGCTCTTCCATGTTTCCATGTTTGCTTCTGCACGTTTCTGCGCGTCTCTTCTCTTCACTTCCTTCCACTTCCTTCCACTTCTCCCCAACATCTCTCTGGACATGGGAACACCAAACACAAAGACACCGCATCCCAAGTCCACGGCGATGAAGCCCGTGGCGGCACCAAAGCCCGTTGCGGCACCAAAGCCCGTTGCGGCACCGAAGCCCAAGGCAACGACGAAGCCCGTGGTGACACCGAAGCCCGCGGCGACGACGAGTGTCAGCCGTAAGCGGCCTGCATCTTCCATGTCCACTCCCACATCCTCGCCAGCCCAGATGTCAGCCCCATCCGAGGACACCTCGATGACCCCTTCAAAGAGGGCGCGAGGCGCCTTCTTCGACTCCCTTGTCAACGGAGACGGCACCCCCAGGTTCGCCATACCCAGGACCATCTCGGGGCCTGATGATCTCGAGAGGCCTGAGCTCCGCCGTTGCTTTGAGCTGCTCCACGCGTGCGGGCAGGCCACCCAGCCGGGTGTCAGTGCGACAGTTACTCGAGGCAGCATTGAGGGGTTCCTCGAGACAATCTTCAATGGTCTGCCTGATGTGGAGGCGCCGAAGCCCACTGTTGATGTCCAGGTTGGCTGCACTGTCGTGGTGGGCAGGTTCTGCTGTATGTTGCATCTCGCCCCCAACCTCGCTTCAAAGCTTCTATGAAGCAGACACCTACCCCTCCAATTTGAAAGTATCTGAGCTATTGACTGACTTGGCAAGCCCAATCCATGTTTCACAATGACTGGAGAAAGTGCGCGGAGGAAAACCATGTCCTCTGCATCGACATCACCGCTCGGGCAGAGTGCGTGGCCCGGCCGGGCCAGCTCTCGCTCTCGCTGCTCCTATCGACTGCCCCGGGCGCGGACGGCGCCTCGGATGGCGCCTCGCCCTCGCCCTTCACCATGTTTGCGTCGGACGTGGGAAGCGACGCATTCTGGAGGCCGCGTGACGACTGGACGGCTGAGACGCGCCAGGATTTCGAGGGAAAACTTATAGCGAAGATCCACAGCCATAACAAGAAGATAGCTGTTTGGCAAGCGCGCAAGATGGTACGCGGATGGATAAGCGGTGACGACTACTGGCCTTTTCCGGACGAAAATTAGGGGTTTGTTAGTGCGGTTCAGATCAAAGCTGCGCTTATGTCTCCTGCTTTTCACTCTTCATTGTGTGGTGCTTTTGGTACGGGTTAAGTAGGGACACGGGAATTAGGTACATTGCTTGAACACCAAGGGATGTGGATGCATGTATCATGATGAAATGTCAAGCAAAGGAGCTAAAGAAAAGAGGTTAAGCTTAGTTTGGGTCTTGTTTCTCATACCAAAGGATAGTCAGTCTCTTGCATCTAGGAAACCTCTTCCAGAACGACATCGGGCACCCCACTCTTGCCGTGGTGATGACCATGGCCCTCGCCATCGTGATCGTGATCATGATCGTCATCATCCTCGGGCCAGTCAGGAAACCCATCATCAAAGACATTGCAAAGCTCATCCAGCTTCTCATCCAGCGTCTTCTTGTCATCCCTCATGATCCCCTGCCAGGTCTCCCACTCCCCCTCATCGAGAAGACAACCATCCAGCAGAGTCGCCAACTTCTCCCTCTCGAGATCGACACCGATAAAGACCAGCTCCTGCCGCCGATCACCCCACTCACCGCCCATGTCGATGTCATGCTGCACCAGCTTGTTTACCTCGCCGTCCTCGCTCTCGTACTCGGCCGGATCCATGGTGCAGAAGAAGGGCATATCGCCTACCATTGTGAGCATGGCGCCGGCCTGGGACCACTCGCCGCGCTGGTTCGGACGGGTGGCGAGCCAGAAACCGCCCTTGGATCGGAGGAGATTGTGGAAGATTGGGTGGGAGCGCTTATTGGCTAGGATGACCTCGTTGGAGGGGGGAACGAGCTCTTCGTCTTCTCCCTCCTCGTCACCGTCCTTGGTGGGGGACGGGGCTGTTGTGGCAGGGGATTGCGTGTCTGCGCGGGAAGCACCACTAGCTGTACTTTTCTGCGACTGCGACTCGTCTGTCTCGGAGGATGAGGTTTTGGACTCGGTGTCAGCATCGACAGTCATGACGTTGTCTTGCTCATCAACCTCTTTTTCCTCGTCTTCATCCTCATCATTGTCTTCTTCATCTTCTTCATCGTCGTCATGTTGAAGCTGTAGGATAAACGTCTGGTAGAGGAGTTTCCACAATCTCTCCGGGTGAAACGGACGATGACGGCGATACACAAAGTTGCGCACATTGTACTCCTCCGTCTCGGGCTTGGGCGTGACCACAGTGCGACCGTTGATCTCCCGGGCCGTCATGGCGTGCAGATCCTGCAGCCAGCCAGACCCTAGCTTGGCCTCGTCAATGTTGAAGCGCTTGGTGTTGACAATGTCGGTGATTTCGACCTTGCCGCGGACGGCGTCGATGATTTTGGCCTTTGGGTTGAGACTGGTCAAGACGGTGCGGAGCTGGGCTCGCTTGTCGGCGTCGATCTATCACCATAACAGTAAGCTTCTGTTTGTGTTGTGTCGATATAGGGTTGTACCAGAGGCTTACCATGTCTATCTTGTTGAGAATAATGACATTGGCAAACTCAATCTGGTCTACCATGAGATCAGACACGGTCCTCTCATCCTCTGGTGTGACGTCGTCGCGCCTCGACGAGAGCAGGTCAGCTGTTTCAAAGTCGTGCAGCATGGTGAAGGCATCAATGACTGTCACGGCGGTGTCTAGCTTGGCAAACTTGTCGAGACCACCAGCTTTTTGACTACACATTGTCAGGACACCACTCCATGGTAGGCGGTTGATAAGTGGACAGACTATATGTACTTACACCTGCTTCAGAGCTTCCAAGAGCCCCTCGTCTAGATCACCAGCCATATCCGCCTGGAGACTCATCTGCTCGGCCAGTCGGGCGTCAAACGTCTCGGCTACCTGCTCGGGCTCGCTGATGCCGCTGCTCTCAATCATGATGTAGTCGAACCGGGACACCTTGGAGATGTTGATGAGCTCTTCTACCAGGTCGCCGCGGAGGGTACAGCAGATGCAGCCGTTTTGCATGGCAATGACCTTTTCGTCTGTCTTGGTGATCTTGTGGGTTTTTCGGATGAGAGAGGCGTCGACGTTGACTCTGGATACTATTAGTATGTCTATACGTATAGTGGGATTGTTGTGATCATATGTGTATATGTGTACATACGCTCCAATGTCATTGACCACGACGGCAATGCGGAGACCATGGTCCCTTGTTAGGACATGTTGGAGAAGAGTTGTCTTTCCTGAGCCCTGCAAGATGTATATTATTAGTACTTGTATGTGTTTCGTTCAAGGACGGTGGGAGGAACTGACAAGAAACCCGGACAGGAGAGTGACGGGGAGGGGTCCCGTGGGGGCTGTTTTCTTCTGCTCCTTCATGTTCATGGTCTTCTTCGTCTTAGCCTTAGTCTTCTTGATGACCTTGGAACGAGATTTGTGAACGTGTTTGATTCTGACCATGGCCGGAGTGTGCACTGGGGGGAATAGGGAGTGATACAGGAAGAGGACAAGAATAGGAAGAATTGAAACCAACAAGATCAAGAAACATATACCTGTAGGGTTTCTCAACCCCATTGCATACCCTTTGCGTACATGTACTCGTATTACATGCTTCTTTCTCAGTATCATTTACATGAGTGCTGCCAGAGGCCTGCCAGAGGCCTGCCAGAGGCCTGCCATCAGGGTCATGGCTCGGAGCCATCAGGGTGCCCGGCCGGGGACCCAATGTACCCGGGATGACAACATCAGGAATCGGGAGGGATGTGATTGGACAGTTTCAGCCACTACATGCGGGACTGTGATATAATTGTCTGATGCAATGGGCGTACGGATACATGTTGCCGATAGAGAATAGGGAAGTGTGGTTAGGGAGGGTGTTCTTATGGGCTGAGCAGGTGATGAGATGACCATAAGAATGGGGACTGAGCTGTACATGCAGATTACTTCCGGTCAATTGTCGCAGGGTGAAGGGGAAAGATTGGCGAATACTCGTAGTCCTTCGGGTTGAGGTACATGTATAGATGGATGCTGATGGGTGGCGGAATAGGGGGTTACGATGGGAGGAGTGTTGAGAGGGAAATATGGTAGACAAAAGTTGAACTCTATGCTGCCGATATTGCGTATCGAGAGCACAACTAGGACATAGATTCAATTCCCAGGTCATTATTGAACCCTTTCCAAACCTGTTATGTCTATCTTACTAGTTGCTTGTACGTATGTGGTCACTGTCTTGGTGTGGCCCCTAGTCTAGCACAAACACTGTTGCAACCCAAACACTGATCAATCAAACATGCTCGTGATATTAACTCCGCTAACTAAAACTATTAAATGCTGGTGTCGATGCTCTATTCCCAGTCCGACAGCTCATTAAGAGACACATAGGTCTCGATGCGACGCTGCACTTAAGCAGACTTGAGGTTGATCTTGAGATCCGCGACCTGCTGGCAGACAAAGTCGTTGGGACCGTTGCCACCAGCACGGCAGACAGCGGGGACATCGGCAGTTCCAGAAAGGGCACTATATGAAAGTCAGTATAATACTCGTACTAGTAGCAACAGATAAAAGAAGAAGGATTGAACTCACGCCTTGTTGTGCTTGTGGTGAATAGCCAGAGCATAGTCGGCCTTGGCACCGTGCTTCAGCTCAAAGCTGTAGGCCGACTTGCCGCACTGGACGGTGCCGGTGGGCAGCTTGTGCTGGTTGGTGGAGACGCAGGCGAGGTTCTTGGCCCCCGGTCCGTTGATGTTGAAGGTGACGCTGACAATCTTCTGGGTCTTGGAGTTGGCGGCCTGCTCCTTGCGGACCCAGATGTCGGTGATGCTCACGGTCTCCTTGGTGGCCGTGGCGACGGGGGTGGCCGTGGCCAGAGCGGCGAAGGCGGCGGTGAGGAAGGCGGCGACACGCATTTTGGTGTTGGGGAAGTTGGTGATTTAAGTGAAGGGTGTGAGTGAGTTGTGTGTGAGTGAAGACGAGTGAGTGAGTTGTGTGAGAGTGTGAGTGAGTTGTGAGTGTGTATGTGAGTGAAGCTGAGTGAAGCTGAATGTGTGAGTTGGTGATGATGGGAGAAAAGGTGAATGACTGTAGACAGAACCATCCCCTTATATAGATCAATTAAATGGATCCTCTACTCTACTCTGTGAATTGGTTCCCTCCTGCGATCTACAATCATCTCGACCCAGACTGCACGTGGACCATCCAAACATCGTCAAGGCCGCTCGTTGGACTAGGCCAGGCCGAATCCCGGATGCTATTTTTGCTCTCTCCCCACTACGCTAGGGCTCTACGCGTAGCCGTATCGGCATGCGGCATGCCTGAGGTCTCTCTAGCAACCGACGTCACATATTACAGAGGACTCAGGGGAGCCCAGAGCCCTCAGAGAGGGAAAGGAAGGAAAGTCCCCAGAAACAACGGGTTGGATCCCTGGGACGGGCCTAGCTTCAATGGCAATTTGCTCCGCACAGCGTGGAAACTGCAATTATGTGCCGAGCGTGGCTGGGGCCGTTAGCGTCCCGTTGTACAGTAGTTAAGCTGAGCTGAAGACCGAGGCCCTGCGGGTTTTTGACTGGCCTTCGTATTGCGGGTAGTCTATTGCCTCGTATTTCGCTCACGGGCAGACATTGAAGCAAGATTCTAGATGCGCCTGCATCTGCCCAGACAGAGGGTTCATGAGTGACCGTCTTGTCTTTCATGCAGTATTAATAAACATGTACATTGGAAAGTTTCGAGAGAACAGTGTAATGGGAAAGGAAAGGCACCACGAGTTGTCCCCGTTCAAGAGAACTCGCAGAGCCCTTGGATTTGAATCTTGCTCACCTGCAACTTCTTCAAGGACATACTATCGATATCTAGCACTTATGAACACATGACAAGAAACTTCATCTTCTCCATACGCGGGGCATCTACTAGCAACATGCACCCCCGGGTCAGACGGGGGCTAGAATCCCGAGAGTTTCCAACCCGGACGGGAATGACATCAGGTGCGCGCGAACCAAGCCGGGGTCGGTCGGCGGGCCTAGACTCTGGTCCTCGGTCACTCCCGAGTGTACTAACAGTGAACACAGCCCTGAACTACAGCATTGCATTCCCACGCAAGCTAAGGACAACTGCACGTATAAGCGAGGACCGCCTAACGCCGTTGGAGCCATTCCCGCGCCCGAGAATTAGTGGCAAAGTCTGCTCTAGATGGTCCGACAATGAACAGCAACGGTCTTGGTTCAATGAGCTAAATATAGTCCTCAATAACTAGAATCCAGAGACCGCACTTACATCGTGATTATTTATTCCGAGGGCAATGATTCTCCAGACTTGAGAGAGCCACTTGCTGTTTTGAGCAAGACCAATGTCGTCGGTCGCAAAGCCATCGGGTTACCTGATGTCCGTGCTAGACTTGCATCGCTGTTCAAAGGGAGACAAAAGATCCAATAGCTTGGTTGTGATGCTTTTAGTCAAGATCCCAGTAACATGCATTTCTAAATATGAGGGCGACCATAACAGCGCGCAAAGGATGAGCCGATTAATGCCGCCATGGATGCAAGCCAGATCGGTTCTTTAACAAGGGACTTTTACCATCATGAAAGGGAGCTCTCATTAAGCGACCACTACTCCGTGCTCGGTAATACAGAGTGACCAAAATGAAATGAAACTGCCCCCAATTGAAACGATTACTGTTCAACGCTTTACACCACAATTGAAGGATTGACTGTTCTATGAATTAATTTAGTTGCATGTACACAAGTACGTGATGTATCCGGATGTTTCAAGAGCCATTGAGAAAAACAGCATCGGCAAGAATACAGAGCCAGGGCCAGCATACAACAATCCCTTTTCTCTTCCAACCTAGCTTCGGTATCTTAACTGGCCAGATTCACTCTTGTTTCCAATGGCACTTTACTACCTATACCAGTTGTTTTTGCTTCACTACAGCCAGTTGTGGAGAGAATAGCCCATCATTAAACGTGGGGTGAGAAGACGCTTTGGCCTCGAGAGTTTCTGTCTCCCACCAACCCACTTAAGCGGACTTTAACGTATGATTACACTGAGTACTGCTACAAGAGATAAGCAGGGTTCCATTCAAGTTATCCATGTACGTGTAGCTCAAGAACCTCGGAGGAAACAAACAATCCATCACGTTGCATCTTTACATTCAACCCGTGTTTGGAAGGAGAATACTGCAAGCTCCCGAGAATACGAATCCGTCTTCTTAGCAACTCTTAGAATGGCTCTCTTACACCCCCAAGAGGTCTCCAAGAGATCTGTAATTCAGCTCTGTCACGCATCATAGCACCCCACGCCCCCAGTACAGCCCCCCATTCACATCCCCGAGAACCCCTGCATTAAACCCAGCAACCCCTGGCCAACCCACGTCCCTCCGCCCGCAATCGACGCGTCCTGGTTCGTCCTCGTCGGTTTCCCACGGGGGGGCGGATATAAACCGTCAGGGCCCGAGACAATCCTACGGATAGCAATCAGGACAAGATGCCGGCGCAGGAGGCTGACGCAACCTCACACGCTCAACCGTCAACGTTTGTCTTGTATCGTTGAGCTGGAAACATACATTTCAATTGCCCATGATACAAGAGTTCCAAGATGCGCTCCCGCCCGTACACGCCACCGCCGCCCTTCTCTTCGATCCTCGACGACATCGCGTCAGCCATGCTCCCCCGCCCCAAACCAGTTGCGACCCGGGGCCAGGACAACGCGCAGATACCTCTCGACACTCTCGATCACGATACCAGCCGGCTCATCCCACCCAAGCGCCGCACCCACCATGTCTGGGTCCAGGGCCGTCTAGCCGCCGTGCGCACCGTCTCCTCGAGCTCTCTTCGGAATCACAAGCCCCAGTCTTGTCGGGATCGCGGGGTATCAGGAACCACAGCTCGTACCGGGCGACGGTCATTCGGTGATGCGGACTGTTCCGGAGACGAACATGATGAGCGGGAGACGACTCTGCGGGCTCAGCAGATGCGCGGCTATGGCATAGGCGGGTTCGGAAACATCCGTGAGTTCTGGCTCTGTTGCTCGCTTGCAAGGGATGTCAATACTAAACATCAATATCAAAGGTCGCCCTACCGACGTCATCCACGGCTCTGGTTCTGATTCGCGTACGCATGCGAGTAGCACAGGTGCTGCTCCTTCTTCTGCCCGTGATACAGATCCTCCACTGCCCGAGCCGAGGCCCCCGAAGGAGAAACAAAAGAGAACACTGCGCGATCTACTCACACTAACACCGGATCTACAACGCAAACCACGCGTGGCATGAACCTGTCATGAGCTTGGCAGTTGAAAGCCGCCGCGAGTACATAACGAAGCTACATGTATATACCTACGTCATAACAAACTGTTCATCTTCGCATCGCGTCGTACGGGGGACGGGCCTAGGCCGTGACCATGGCTGTCGTGCAACCTACGCCCCGCCGCCAGTCTACATAACGCATTGCTTATCCCTGCTGTTGAGATCTGGCCATACCATGCCGTGCTCTTGTCCATCTTGTTTCCTCGTATACGTCCATCTACAGGGTACGAGGTCTATATTACGAAGTAGTCATCGGCATAGTCATGAATGGGCTTATGCTATGTCCGATGATAAGGGGGGCAAGAATAGCAAGAGGCGTTGATCTAGAACAGCATTGTGCCACTTGGGCGGGTTGTGTATCCCCGACAGATAGACTCGCGTGGTGGATTATGATCCCACTATGGAGGCTCTGGTCTATTACTTGCATTACCAACTTGCCAATGCGTTTCAATCTCATGTGTTGCTCCTCGTACCTCGTACCCAGAAGCACATCAGCGAGCCAATTGGCCATATCAATACTAAACTCATGTACCCCATGTTTGATTTTGCTTCTGCTCCTCCCTGTATTATACAAAGACTTCAATGAACCTTTGATTCATGCTGTCCTCGTTCTTGTTGTGATGAGGTTCTAAGAGAGGACATGGACAGGGGAGCCGCGTGTCAACCATGCTCGGCCCTGATTCACTTCCTTCGCAAGGCTTCTGCCTATCAAATGACATGATTCAGCCTTCCTCGATCTCGCAACTGCTCTAAATACATGTATGCACGCTTCCATCTTCAATCGACTCTGAATCTTCTGGAAACCTTCCGTATAAAGAGGCATCTTATCCGTGTCTGTCGCCCTGCATATCAAATCCGTCCCGGTATCCTTACAAAGAAGCATCGCAAGCCCACTCTCCAAGATTGCCAACTTGACAACATCGGCCATATTCACAAAGGTCGCCCTCCACTCCAAGAGGTTTCATAATAATAAACTCATCGCCAAAGTCGCTATCATGCGTACCAACTACGATGGGTCCTCCGGTCGCGAGCTCATCTCCTATGCATCCACCTCCCAATCCGGCTCCGGCTCCACTTCCGGCTCCGGCCCTTCAGGGTCCGGGTCTGGCTCCGGGTCAGGCTCGGGCTGGGGCACCAGCATGAACGGAAACCAGTGGTCGGGAAGGCAACCTCCCAAAAGGGATCCCAAGGCGCCAGCCCCGGACCCCTAGGAAACACCCAGTGGCTCCATATGGTACTGCCACTCCGACGTGTGCAAGGATAAGAAGACCTACAACTGGAGCAACATATGTAGGCACTGCGGGGTGAGGCCGAATAAATAGGTCGGGGGGGTTGCTCGAATGAATAATGAGGCCATTTGTGTTGCTTGGTCAACCCATACGAGCATGGCCGTTGCTATATGCCTGGCAAGGTTGTCATAAAGGATGACAGCATCTAATTCATGTTCGCAATAATAACTTAATACCATTAATTGAGATCTCTTGAATTAAGATAAGTGTTCGTTGAGTTCTGAGGTCGTACAGGTACATGCAGGTGCCTTCTAGACCAACTGTACGTACATCCGGCTTGTGATAGGTATGAGTCTCACCATTTTATCTCACATGCTCATACTTAAGAGGCGGGTGATGTATCTGTTAAGAGATCGCTTTCACGGTAGGTTCATCAAAGTGAGAGCAACAAGTGAGCAAAGAATTGAGCAACAGTTCATAATATCAATGTTCCAGACATGATTGCTATAGATCCTATCCTAGTAGTGCATCCGGGGTATCCCACGCTCCATTGATATACCCAAAAAGATACCAATTGTTTCCATCACCACGAGATCCAAGTACCTGCCCTGTATTCCCTTCAAGTCCAGCTCTTCAGTGTGTGCTGACCCAGAGACCAGCCCTGATTCCATTGATGTTTTGTGACATTTAGTCGGACGATGTCATGGAGTCAGGAATCGTAATGTTGCTGATGGCCTTGTCGAACTGGACGATAGCCTGGCTGAGCTTGCTGCTCTCCGCCTTCATGGTAGGAACATCCTTCCCAATCTGCTCTGCGCCCTTGGCGGCAGCCTGGAGAAGAGCGCCTATTCACATTGTCAGTTTATGCTCTTGAAAATCCGGGGTTGGCTGTACATACCTAGAGTGGCATCCTTGGCAGCCCCACGCTTGACATTGACGGTGGACTTTGCGGCATTGGCCGTCACGTTGGGCGTGTAAGGGTAGGGAGGGGAGATGACCGCGGCGGAGGCGACACCGGAGAAGATGGTGAGGGCAGTGAAGAACTTCATCTTGTCTGTTGGTGGAGTGTTCTTGGGATAAGAAATGTGGCTTGCGTGAGATGCGAATGACTGTGCTGAACTGAGAACGACGGAGCGAAGAGCGAGAGCGAAGATCGAAAGAATGAAAACGATAAACCGATGACTGAAGCCAGTTCAAGTCAAGAGAACACAAGGAGAAAGTTGATGATGTGGGATGAGAGGGATGCAGATGGAAGGGAAACGGAGAGGATCCGGGCTTTCTTATACCCCTGAGATCAACTCAACCCTCCTCATGGGAGGTCCTCTGTCTGTCCTCATGACAGTGTCGTAGATGGTTGTCACTGCAAAACAGGGGTGTGTAGATCTTCTGTCGATCTTTCATCGTGTGGAGGTAGTTGTGCCTGCCCCTGGTTCCTGGGGATGGCTGCATCTGGCATGTCTCTCCATAGGTTTGCAAGCGTGACAATGCAGGTCCTCGCGACAGTTGATCCTTAATCCCTAGAGATCGCGTCAACGCGTCAGATTGGCATCTTGCCAACTTCACCTGCACATGACAATGGTCAACTGGTCGCCTGGTCAAGTGAGATGGAACTCATGTCCATTCATGTCGAGCTTCGTTTCTCATCTGAAAATATGACGACAGTTTGTTCTAGGACTGGAATGTTGGTGTCAGCGTGGCAAGGCTGGGGAAGCTGGTGTAGCAGTTGCAGCCGAATAGGACACGAAGTTGGCAAACGATTATTCAGTTGTCTCTTGAAGATGATTATTCACGTTCTACTTAGGACTGATATGGCATCCATTGCAGTATGACCTGGTCACTGGAGCAGGTTGATGAAGATATCAGGGTGTAACGTTTATGTGTGTTCTTACAGAGAGAGGGCACGTACATTCTGGGCTGATCACCTCTTCTAGAGTTTTCCATGCCTATGTACATATTTCTATGCAGAAATATGGTGAATTCAAAACGCCTTTTGGCTATAGCGCAACTTCCGCTGTCCTTTTTTTTTTGCCTCTATTCCCGCATGAACTCCTCTGGATGGCACTCGAGTGTCATGTGTGACTGTTGAGGGTCAGTTTCAGTGTTGAGTGCGAGTGCGAGTGTGGGTGAGTGTTGTGTTGAGTGCTTCTGTCTGAAAGTGAAATTCACGACGTCATATGGCTCAGGAGGACTACTGATTGGCATGTCCAAGGGAAGGGAGAGTTGAATTGTTGGTAAGCTGTCTGGCTGTGGTTGGCTGCCTCAGGGTGATTAATGTCTCGGACATGAGTTTGCCACGTCATGATTCAGAACGGAATCCCTTGTCTTGTGAACAAACGGGATCTCTTATAGATGCCTTACAGATGTCCTCCGGAAGAAGGAAAGATCAGGCATTCCGGATGTTGCAATACTGCTGCCGAAAGTGATTATCATGCTGTGGTCTGGCTGGGGTAGACATGACTGATGAGATAGACATGAAAATAGCTGTATCGTACATATGTGTTGCATGAAAACCCGGTGACATTTCTTAAAGAAATCCATCAGAAAAGTGTGCCTGACTTGAAAGATCCGTGTAGATCGTTCTTGCCACAGATGTGTTCCTGCACCGAGGGAGATCCCAACCACCACACGGATACATGCACACAAGGACAGTCTACGTACAATCCATTCCTCATGGACATGTATAACGGAACGATTAATTAATCGCTTCTGTTCGGTTCCTGGAGTGTAGACCAATTGATCTGGTCGACATCTCGTTACATACGCCTTTATAGACATCTTGAGCTCTCCATCATCATCACGGGATGACAACATAGCCGAGAAGACAGCATGGTCAAGATTACAGAGTAGTCAGGATGAGAGTATGATCAAGATTATGATCAAGATGGCATGGTCGAGATGAATATGATGAATATGGTGATGCGGATACATGTAGTGATGAGGATAGTGATCAGGATGATGATCATAATGATCAACATAGGATAACCAAGATGACGTGATCAACGTTATCTAACCTCAGTGTATTATTCTAATATGTGCTTTTGAAGATAAACAAACATGAATGGATCAAGGGAATCAAGGGAATCAGGAATTAAGGAATCAGGGAATCAGGGAATCAGGGAATCCCACTTTTATACTCAGTCCAGGCTCTGTGCCTCACACATATCACGGTAGATCCCCCCCTGGGCCAGAAGCTCCGGGTGTGTTCCCTTCTCGACGATACGTCCTCCGTAAAACACGCAAATCACATCCGCATCCTTGACCGTGGACAGACGATGCGCCACCGAGATGGTGATGCGGTCACCCTTCTTGGCCTCCTCGGCCAGCACACCCTGCACAATCTTCTCGCTCTCCGTGTCGAGCGCGCTGGTGGCCTCATCGAGGAGAAGGATACGCGGGTTGCGAATGAGCGACCGCGCGATGGCGATGCGCTGCCTCTGTCCACCCGATAGCTGCGTGCCGTTGGCGCCCGCGGGTGTGCGCATGCCGTCGGGGAGCGACGAGACAAAGTCCCACGCGTTGGAGGCCCGGAGGGCGGCCTCGACGTCGGCGTCTGACACGGCCCTATCGGCCTCTTCCGTGTCGACGGTGCTTCCGTTGATGCCCAGGGCAATGTTCTCGCGGATGGTGCCCTGGAAGAGTGTCGGCTCCTGCTGGACGAGGGACACGATGCTGCGGTACTGCTTCGGGTTGAGATCGGTGAGCGCGTCGCCGTCGATCCGGATAGTTCCAGTCGATGGGTCGTAGAAACGCTCGAGCATGGCAATCATGGTGGACTTGCCGCAGCCAGAGGCTCCGACAAAGGCGGCGAACTGACCCTTTTTGACCTATCTTGGAGTTAGTACCATACATTTATACATGCACATACATATGACTTGTATGCTTGAGTTGTCTAGGGCTGGGGTTGTGCTCACCTCAAGATCGACACCCCTCAGGACCGGGACGTCGGGTCGCAGCGGGTAGGAAAAGCGCACGTGCTCTAGAGTAATGGGGCCTCCAGACTTGGGGCTGTTATCCTTGTTCTCGGGTGTCTCGCGGACCGTGGCCTGCAGATCGTGCAGCCAGAAGAGATAGTTGCCCGAGGTCTTGCCCTTGGTCATGCTGGTGGAGAACTGGAAGAACTGCGAGGTGGCCTGGCCAGAGAAGAAGACGCTCATAAAGGCAACGTAGAAGTTGTACATGGTGACCTGGCCGGTGCCGAGGAGGTGGCAGCCGTACCAGAAGCCGAGGGCCATGAACCAGTACTCCATGCACTGGGTGAGGGCGAACCAGACCATCATGGCGGCCATGGGCTTGGTCGAGTTGTCGACGGCGATGCTCAGCTGCTCCATGTACCTGTCAAGGACACGCTCCTCGATGGCAAGAGAAGACACGGTACGGATCGACAGGATGGCCTCGGAGGCGATGGCCGCGCTGGTTGCGTTGCGCTTGGACACGTCGTTGTCGAGCTTGACGTCGGTGCGGATCTTGAGGTATCCGGCCGCCAGGAGAGGAGGCAGACCGCCGAAGACGACGGCCAGACCAATCCGCCAGCTGTGCACAATGGACAGGATGCTACAGGCGAGAATGTTGACGGTGCAGATGAGGATGAGGCCGATGTTGTGGCCCATAAGCTCGAGGATGGCCTGCGGGTTGGTGTCGAGGCGGCCGGTCAGAGCGCCGACGTTGTTCTCGGGCCTGTCAAAGAACTGCAAGTCCTGGCGGAGCATGTCCTCGAAACCCTGGCGACGGAACTTGTGCGACAGGTGCTGGGCCACTGTGTTGGTCGTCATGCCCAGGGAGAAGTAGGACAGTAGGCAGCCACCGGCGAGGGCGATGAACATGGTGGCAAAGAAGTTGCCCTCAGTTACCATTTCGTGGCCCGTCAGCTTGAAAACGTCGATGGTCCTGGCGATCAGGATGGCCTGTCCGGGGAAGGCGCCGGCTATGGAGAAGTACGCGTTAGTTATATGTATGCACATGCACATATAGTTCGCAAAGACAAGAGTAACGTACCAGCTGCAAGGCAACCTGTAAAGAGGAGGATGTACACCCACCACAGCTCAGGGCTGCTACCAAATAGGCGCCACACGACGGTGAAGAAGCTAAGCTGCTTGTTCAAGTCGTAGTTGTCGCGCTCCCTCTGGGCATCGAGCCTCTCGCGCACATTCGTCTCGTACCTGGACAGCGTCTTGACCATGTCGGCGGGATCCTGAGTAGCCTCGCAGGTGGAGTCGTCGGGGCCGTCTTCATCCTTGGGGTCCTTGTCGGGCATAGTGAGGTTCTGGATCTTGACGAGACGAGCGTAGGCACCGTCAGCGGCCACAAGGCCGTCGTGGGTACCCTGCTCGACGATGCGGCCCTTGGTCATGACGACAATGTTGTCGGCCTTGCGGATAGTGGCGAGCTTGTGGGCGATGACGATGGTGGTACGGCCCTCCGAGGCACGGTCCAGGGCCTGCTGCACGATGCCCTCGGCGTGGGGGTCCAGAGCACTGGTGGCCTCGTCGAGGAGCAGGACGTTGGGCTGCGAGACAACAGCACGGGCAATGGCCACGCGCTGCTTCTGGCCTCCGGAGAGGAGGCTGCCGCGCTGACCGATGTCGGTGTCGTATCCGTTGGGGAGCTCCGAGATGAAGTCGTGGGCAAAGGCAAGCTTGGCGGCTTCCTCGACGTGCTTCATCTTCTCGTCGCGAGGGAGGTCCTCCCACTCAGTGCCAACGAGACCATAGCAGATGTTGTCGTAGACGGAACCTTGGAAGAGGACGGGTTCCTTGATGACAGCACGGGTTAGCTCGATGGCCCTTGGTGTTTTCGGTACCAAGACAGAGTCATGTACTTACCTGCTGAACCAGACGGGCATTTCTCCTGAGCCACTTGAGGTTCAAGCTGTCCAACGGACGTCCATCAAGCTTGATGGTGCCGCAGTCGGGAACGTACCATCGCTCCAGAAGACCGATGATTGTGCTCTTTCCAGATCCGCTTTGGCCCTAGAAACGCAGATGACGTCAGCATCATACACCGTATGCAAGAGGAAGGAGCCACGCGGTATGAGGAAGGAAGGAGCATACCACTAGAGCCGTGACCTTGCCAGCAGGAATGTTGAGAGAAAAGTCATCGAGGACGGTGACTCCAGGACGAGTAGGGTACGAGAAGAAGACCCGGTCGAGCTCAATGTGGCCGACGACGCTGTCGGGCTTGTCGCCAGCCGAGCTGAGGGGATCGATCTGTGACTGACGGTCGATGAGAAGAAACAGCTTGACAGCGCCGGTTGCGGCCCTGGTGAAGTCGACGGAGTAGGGGGCAAGCATGGTCATGCTGATGGCACCAATGACGACGGAGAGAAGGACGCTGCCACTGGTTAGCAGACGATATACGACTGGGGAGAATGGAGGACCTACGTGAAAATATCACCAGGGTTGGTAATCTCTCCGGAGGCAAGCATCTTGATACCCTGCCAGAAGGCGAGCGCGAAACCAAGGTAGATGATGGTGTACTCTGCCGAGAAGAGGAATCCGAACATGGGAGAGATCTTGCTGCCCCAATGGTGCGCATCAACTAGGTAGTCGTCAAACTTCTTGACGAGACGGGGGGCCATGCCAAAGGCGTGAACGGTGCGGATGCTGGACAGCACGCTCTCGGCAAAGGCATTGGCCTGGGCATGGATCTCGAGCACCTTTGTCTCGTAGCCGGCCTCGACGGCGGCCACAACGCCCATGACGATGATGGTGGCCGGCGCAATGCACAGCGTGATGAGCGTGAGCTTCCAATTGGTGGCGAAGGCGACGATGAAGGCCGTGACAAAGGTCGACAGGCCCTGGACTGTCAGACCGAGCTTCTCGGATATGCCCGTCTGGATGAGCCGTCCGTTGCTCGTTGCCTGCGTCGCGACCGAACCGCCTGTGCCGAAGTCGTAGTAGGCCACCTCTTGTGAGAGCGCGGAGCGGACATACTGGTGTCGGATGTTGCGCACGATTCGGTAGGCCACGTAGGTGAAGATGACGTTGAAGGTGTAGGAGAGGACGAAGCGGCCGATGCCGAGATAGACAAAGTAGAGTCTATGTTTTGTTAGTAAAGACCACAGAAAGTTTGGAAATCAAGATGGAGAGTTTGCAACTCAAGACATTAGGAGTTCGTAACTCCCAAGACATTGAAAGTAGAGGGAGAAAGGACATGGAGAGAAACATACGCCAACTCGGATGCATCATCGTCCAGCTTGGCCCTGCCCGACTTCCCCGTCGAAAAGTCGGCAATAACTGTGACGAAGCGACCAAAGATGAGGTTCTGCAGAGCATTACCAGCTCCAGAGGCAATGGCGGCGAAAATAGCAAGGGCTTGAAGACTGTATTCGTAGGCTCCGGCATAGCGGAATATGCGCTGATCACAGCATGTTAGCCTCGCCTGTGGTCCCACGATGCGCAATGCGCGCCACCAAGTACAGTACAGTACAGAGTGACCTGACTTTCAATGTTGACCAGTGGGAATCGACGTACCCAGTAAGCGTGCCATCCATCCATCTCCTCTGGCTCCTGTGTTTTCAAAGTCGCCGTGGCCGAGCATCCTATTGAGTCGCTGCTGGGGTCATTGCCCTTTTCCTCTGTTGAGTCGGCCATTGTTTTCGGTTCGGCCACCTTTTCCGGCACCTCATCGGACTTAAGCGACATCTTGGCCTCTTTGTCTGTATGTCTGTGTTCCTATGTCGCCTGTTTCCAATTGAAACCCACCGGGTGGAGCCGGATTGCGGGCAAAAGCGCGCGCTGGTCCTCGTAGAAGCAAACCAGTCGAGTCAAGTCGAGTTGAGTTGATGACAGAAAGACAAACAAAACTGGTTGCGACAAACAAAATGTCAAAGATTGAAATAGAGTCGACTAGAGTAAAAGGCAATTGGACCCCTTCTCTGTTTTTGGGCGGAGCCTCATATTTAATCCGTCAGTGTACCAGTTGCCCCTTCAGGCATAGTCGGCGCCCGCGGGCCCCGACGCGGTGCGGTCGGCCGGGCCCCGAGAGCTCGCTGACCGGCGTCCGCGGGCCAAGTTTTAGGCAGGCCGCCGTCCATTGCTTACCGAGTATATAATCCTGCATCTTGTGCGTCTTACCCCCGTACCGGGTTTGGAAATCTGGTTATCGATTGACTCATCTTGGTTCCCTTTTGGCTTTGGCCCCCTCCTCTTTGGTTCTCTTTGGCTCCTTTGGCTGATTAAACTATGACGCTTAAGCATACGAGTAGCCAAGTTGCCCACGTCTTGGCATCGGTTTACGCAATTGGCACAATCAAGGCGGTGTGCCGTATACCGTATACCGTGTACCGTGTACGCTGTATTACGACGTAACAAGATGCCATCGGTTTATTGCCCCCTTGATCCCTGTTGTTTAATTTTGCCATGTTTTAAGGCGCATGCAGCAAGGGAGTATTCAATACTATTATGTGACAACCGATTCACATTCCCGTTGTTGTATCCTCTTCCATCTCTTTGCCTCTACCTCTGCCTTTGTCTCTGTTAACACAGCAACAGTAACAGCAACAGCGCCAACGTTAGCTCCAGCGAGTTCCGTGACCGTGGGGTTCTTTATCTGATCTAGTTGGTGGTAAAACTTTGCCATCCCGTCTGCGTCTGCATATTGCGGGGTCGCGGGGGCTGCCAATGGCAAATGGCAAGGCAAAGACAAATGGCAGGCAAATGGACCATGTGCCAATTGGCAATGGCCATCATGGTACGTACACGCGTGGTTTGTAAGCCATCGTATGATGAGTTGATGAGCGATGAGGTATTCACCCTTTAGAATTTGGCCGTGCCTCTCCAGTGATCTCAATGATCCAGTTGCCAGGTTGCCGCGTTGCCAGGATCCTGGATTGGATGCGTTTCATCCTTGGCAATTTCTCGAGGTTTCCATTCTATCCACCTGATCATCTACAGCTTCTTACAAATCCAATACTGACATCGTCTTCATTACCTACCAACATACGTCGATGCCTCATTGCTCCTTGGCTTCCCTTTCAAGCCGTTGATGCGATGTGATGGCAACGGCCTTGAATGGCCCGTCGCAACAAGAGTACCCGAGTGTGAATACTATTCGCAACACATTTTGCCACTCGCAACAACAGAAAGCTCCATGTCCCTTTTTTATCACAACTATTTCACGTTTAACAAAGAAAACAACAAACAGGGAAAAGGGCAATCTCAACATTGAACAGAATAGATTGATAAAGGGGCCTGCAGCATGTGAAAGGCAACAAACACAGCAGATGGTTGGTTGCATTACGCGTACAGTCTTGGCATTGACCACACCAACAACAGACCCTCACCATCGGCCTCACAACCAATATTCTACAGGGTAACCACATTGAATTGTCACGGGGGTTGCAGCACTGCATGAATGGATGTGACCAACACCAGACGTTCAGACTTGGGGAGTTCATGTTCGGAAAGCTATCATCTCCCATAACCATGGAGAGGCCAAGCGACTACTGGGAAAGGTTTGCAGCCCTGAATGCCAACCTCGAGAGATACCAGAACATCCAGCATCTGTTCTCGACTTACACTATGGAAACATGTTATTTCATGAGGAATACAATCTAACGGCCGTTGTGGACTAGAGCAGTGCCCAGGCTGCCCTGCTCGAGCAGTTGTCCGTCTGTATGGAGTTTGCGACCTTCCCGGGCCTGTCGGATGAGGAGAACAAGCCCATGATCGAACTCAAGAGGCTTGTTGTCGAGGCTTTAAGGGCGAGAGAAGGTCGACAGTGTACCCACACGTCATCACCAACAACGCCGCTGTCTACTTATCTGGCGTCAAACAGTGCTGGGATTGCACATCGCCAGTACACGGCTTCGCCGTGAAGTTGTCTTTTTGGCGGTAAGATGTATGGTTGCTGAGCTTGTGTATGGTAAGAGCGTCACATGAGAACAGCTCAGAGAGGTATATAGGACTGCTGCTCTTTTCTGATTCCGAGTTTGCCATACTAGCAATTGATCTGGTGCTCTGAAGTTGCATGTCGTGATACGGCTGTCTCTTGCAGCTTGTGCAAGCCTGAGGCAGCACTTTCGACAAGGATGATATGAGGCAGGTGCACGTCGCATCGCTACTGCTCCCAGTCAAGCTTCCGAGCTTTACCCTATGCACGTACATGACACGTAACTAAGCGCAGTCTACGGACGGTTGGAGTTGACCAGCCATGGCATTTTCGAGGAACCTGGGTTCTAGAGTGACTCGTCTGAAGACACGGGGGTTACTCAGTCGATACATGTGGTCATCTCAACAGTGTTGCCCGGCGACTGTCTCTGAGGAAAACAGAGCTCGCTATGGTAAAGGCGGCTACCATCCCGTGAGGATCAGAGATGTGTTTGGTCACAATAGATACGAAGTCGTCAGCAAGCTCGGATACAGCCTTTACTCAACTGTATGGCTTGCGTTGGACCTTGAGTGAGTTCTCGGCAATATGGGGTGGTGTAAGATGGCATGATTCTACTCTGACGATATATTCACTTGATGGCACTAGGTCCAAGAGACATGTGGCCCTCAAGATCCTCACGGCCGACTGTTTCGGCCAAGGCCACGATACCTTCGAGCTGGACATACTAAAGCATATACGAGCAAGGGCTACGGATGTCTCTTCACCTGGCCCCAACCATATTCTGAATCTCCTCCACGAGTTCCAGCACCATGGGCCGAACGGGGACCATGTCTGCCTTGTGTTCAAAGCCATGGGCCCTGACATGGCCGAGTATAGACGTCTTTTCCCCCGGTCAAGGGTGCCCTTGCCCTTAGTCAAGGTTGTGGCGAGACAACTCTTGCAAGCTCTGGCCTATCTCCACGAAACATGTGGTGTTATTCATACAGGTGAGCCCATCTACTTCCAGTGTTGACTTCCAAAAGTGTTTCTCTAACAAGATATGTACGTCCTTCTAGACATCAAGCCCCAGAACATTCTTGTCGAGATGTCAGCCATCGACTAAATGTTCCAGGACGCACCGTCTCACGTGTTCCGATCGCTCAACAAGTCACCCCAGGATGAGTATTACATGGAGTCTGTCCAGATTTCATCCGCCGAGGAGGACATTGCAAGTCCAACCGAGTTTTCTGTACGGTTGGCAGACTTTGGGACATGTGAGTATCCCTACCTAAGAAAAAAGCGAAGAAGAAGAAGCTGTTGTTAATCCACTGATTAGCAAGCTGGATGCATAAACACTTGACCGAGTGGAGCCAACCCCAGATGATTCGAGCGCCCGAGGTGATTCTCGGGGCAGAATGGGACCATAAAGTGGACATATGGAACCTGGGCCTAATAGTAAGTTGATCCCCGATACCAAATTCCATGTATACCTGTAAACACCTTTTGATTTGCTGGACGGTATGCTAACATGGCTTGTGCTGGAAGATATGGGAACTTGCCGAGGGCAGCGTGATCTTCGACGGCACATGGACCCCCAAAGACGAGTACACGGAAGAGGCACACCTAGCTCAGATGACGGCCATTTTGGGGGACATGCCCACCGGGTTGGTCGAACGGTCTAGGAATCGGGAGACATACTGTGACGCTGAAGGCAAACTCATCAGGCCCTCCACATTCGGACAGTGTAATCTTGACCAGTTTTGCAGGAACCCAGAGATTTCTGGATCGGAGAGAGAGTCCTTCCTGAGATTCATCGAGTCGATTATGAGACTGGACCCGGGCGATCGTCTTGAGGCCAGGCAGGTCCTGGAATCGCCATGGTTAGCTGAATAGACATGTTGTGGCAGGTTGCAAGAGTAGATGTAAGAATTGAGAGTCAAGGAGAATGGTCATCAGGAGGATAGAGTGCACGGCACTGGAAGAATCCACAGCGTCAGCGTGGGTAGATGACCAATCCAAGAGTCTATAATTGCCAGTGATGAAGCAGGCTCGGGCTCGGTTGTGTGTAAGTCCCCGGCGTTTCATAGACGCAAAGTCAAAGCTGTGGATTCGATACCTGGTAAGGCAGAGAGGCGCAGCTGGGCTTCTCCGCAGAGACGGAGTATGATCTGCCCGACTTCCGCCTCGTATATGATTATACTATGAAATCTATATACTGTGGGGTTTTGGGATGTATCCTGCCAAGTTGCCAAGTTGCATGTGTGCCCGTGCGCAGAGGATTCCAAAGTCCCAAGACTATGAGGATCTTCATGCGCAGGGGGGGGGAGTGGGGCCGGGAGGGAAGGGCATACTACGAACGGGACGACATACGAGTACTTGACTCCGTTTGCAAAGCCGTGACCAGCGTTTAATGTTGCAGGAACCGACCCAAGAATGACATGCCAACCCATTCCCTTTCGAAGCGGGGCGGAAGGATTCGCGCAAGATACTCAGGCCAGTCGCGCATTGCGTTGAGTTCCCGCATCGCTTGAGTGTACTCCCAATATTCCGGATACCAGCCCGCATACTCCCAGTCGATAATGGCAGCCACATGTCCATCTTGAACAATGATATTTCGCGGCGCCAGGTCAGAATGAGTAAAGACGATCTGGTGGCCGTCGTAGAGGGCGTACTGGGCGTAATGACGAAACAGGTCTGGTACTCGCTTAAGGAGATCGCCGAGGATGAAGGCGTTGAATTCCTCTTCTGATTCGAACGGACCGCCTTCTAGGGATTGCATTTGCCCAATGATGGCTTTTCCACGGTCTATAGCACCGATGTAGTGGCCCTTTAGCCCGTTGAGCTGCTTGATGTACGAATGGAGTTGGTCTGCAATGGCGAGCTTCTGCTCGCCGTCTAGAGTGCCCCAGGCCTTGTCGAGTGGTTGGCCAGGTATGTAGTCCATGATGATAGCGGAGGGCTTGCCGTCCTCGTAGTCGACATGATGGACCTTTGGAATCGGTATCGTCGTCTTCTCGGCAATGAAACGAAGGGTCGCGGCCTCGTGAGGGCCAAGATGGCCTGACTTGACAACCATGTCGCCATATCGAGTAATGGTGCGGCCGCCGAGGCTGTGAATGACGGTGCCTTGTTGTCCCTTGAGCTGGTCCATGAGTATGAGATCAACTGGAGTACATACATACGGAGTACAAGAGGGGAAATGCCAGACGCGGGGTTGCACATACGAGTGCCGCTTTTTCCTAGCTCTTGGTTACAACGATGGAATATGCAAGCAAGTACCGCTTAACTGTTACCGCTCAACCGACCGTTCCCCATATGTCTGCGCATGTACATGTAGGGTACATCCGTTGGCGGCCTCGACAGCAAATCCTCTACTTGCATGTATATGTATGTAATCTTAACTGTATTGCTTGAAGTATCTTGAATGACTATCGTGTGTAAAGACTGTTTATAGATACGTGCAACTGACTAATGGCTTCAATCAATGGACAATGGGGGCGGAATGTACCGTTTACCAACAGGGATATGCAAAGCAGATCATTTTCTCAACTGACATGACTCGGCTCTTGCTCTTTATTAATAGCCACAGTAACAGAGGTCGTATGATCTACATGGCCCAACCTGTCACTCTATACTATGTTCCTTCGTGTCTTCTACCCCGGTTTACAATAGAGTACGTACGGATACGGACACGGAGTTCGGGTACGGAGCAATCCATTGAACCTATTATCTCGGCCCCCTCGGGTCGGACTCTTGACAGTCCGTCAACTATGCTCTTGTCAAGCAAAGGGTCCCTGGAAGATAATGCGTGATCCTTCAAACAGCCCACTTCAATACGAAACACCTAGTAGGGAACACACATTGCAGATCAAGAGACCTGTTGAGTTACCTTGGGGTCCATGGGTCCCTGGGTTCTTGGGGTCCGTTGGGGTCCATTTGGCGTAGGTACTCGTATGAAACATTGGCTAGAATCCTATGCTTGTCGATCCCAACGGCACCGGGGAGAACCTTAGTCTCAACCGGCAACGCCTCCTACTAGGTACTGCAAAGTCTAAACACCTAGAATCCTTCATGCGGATGTCTCCATGCCCTCGCTTCGTCGGCCGCAGTTTCCCACCCGTTGAGCCCACTTGAACTATCGTACCAACCCCTCCAAACTGGTCCCTTCGATGGAGGCACGTGGAGAAGGTGTAAGCGATGTTCTAGGCAAGCCAACGTAGCCCTACGCACATCTTCGGAGAATTCCGTACAGCCTAGGAGTATCATATCCTGTTGCACATAACGGCAATTGACTATTGCAAAGCACTCCCAAGCTCATTTGCATACCCCATGTCTTTCGCTTCGCGATGGGGCATGACGTACAAAAGCCACAGCACAGCCCTGCCATGCAGACTAACTTGAAGGATTCCAAAACTATGCAGCCTGGCTGCGGCATCTCCCGAGCAGGGTAGCGATCCAATGAGCTTTGGCCTCAAAGTTTTGACAGGCTAGCGATATCCGATTCCACAGGGATCTGGCAAGGATGAAGACTAACACGAGTTTACAAGTGACAGACGTTGAACTAGGAGTTTGGCATGTTTGGCCCCCAGGTACGTAGGTACGAATAGCCCAATGGGGTTGAATTGAATGTTTGAATGCTTGTACTGCAGTCTGAAAGGCGCATTATGCATATCGTCCCTCATATTTCTTATGTCCCTGTCGTATCAATATTTATGCTTTGGGCAAATTGGCCCCCATTCCGGGCGCGGGTATCCAGGGGTTGTCCGCACGTGGGGTGGCTATGGCCTATCCGAGTGTCTATCCGAGTGTCTATCCGGGCTTCGTAACGGTTAAAGTATCAGACGCTGTAGGGTGCGACAGACTTTGAACAAACCAGTTTCGATCACTACATGCGTCTTGGCCTCTTATGCTTGAATGTTGACTTTAGAGGTTGTTTCTTGTTAGATGGCATCACCGTAGTTTGTACGAGTAATGTAGTTGTTCAATTGGGTTTAGTTCTGAGGCTTTTCGAAGCCGGCATTTGTTCTCGAAGCTAGGGACAGAATTAGGAACAGACAGGGCCAAAACCAGGAACGGAACCACAAAAGATAGGCACACGCGCAAGCGAGAACCTGCCGATCACAAACTCCGTTCCGAGTTCAACGCCGATCAGCAGACTGCACTGTTAAATTAATATTACCATCTCGTATCGGGTCCGTGGAAAGTGCTCGAGCCTTGACAGCCTTCACTTCAGCCATAGGTACGAGTAATTTCTGTCATGCGGGCCCCGCAACGTGGAAGAACGGTCGTGGGTCTCTGCCGCTTTAGTCTCGTCAACTGCCGTCTGAAACGCGCTATGCCCTGTCTAAGGCCTTGTCGAGCCGGGGGGACTCCTTTGACTCCGTACTCGTAGAGAGGAGAGAGGGGGGCCTCAGGAACGCAGGAACGGGTGTTTATGCGCCCGGGGAACAGAGAATGAACCACGTTGTCTAATCCTCGTATTCTCTTCGCGATACTCGGTTCAACTGACTATCCCGAATCCTTCGCGCTTCTCCCCCCCCCCTAGAACACGAACCTGGATGTTGCCGACGCCAAGACCACGAGTTATCCTTGTTGCATGAGCCCTGAGAACTGGAATCAACCGCGACCAAGACGAAAGACGAAAGCCGAAGACGACAAAACACGTACGATCGATACCTCTCCAGCTGTACGACTTGCGCCTGGGAAACATCTATAAAGACGCGTGCCCGTCGACCTCATTTCGAAACTTGCTTCGATATCAACCAGCATCAAACAAACAAACAAGCCTTCTACACTCCAACCAAACAACCAAACAACCACTTCCACTTCTACTTCTCTTCCACTTCCTTCTCTTCCTTCACCATGCAGACCAAGTCTCTTCTCGCTCTGGCCTTCAGCCTCGCCATCAAGGTGACCTCCGCGGCTCCCTTCGAAGTCGACGCCTCGTCTCTGGCCCACCTGTCCGCCCGCGATGTCATCGACCACGACAAGGTGACGCCCTTCCCGGAGACGGTCCAGACGGGCGGCTTCGCCGACCTCATCACCAAGTTCAAGCCGTACCTGCACATCGCGCACGGGTGCCAGTCGTACCCGGCCGTGGACGCGGACGGCAACACGAGCGGCGGCCTGCAGGACACGGGCAGCTCGACGGGTGGATGCCGCGACACGGCCAAGGGCCAGACATACGTGCGCGCCAAGACGCGCAACGACCAGACGGCCATCATGTACGCGTGGTACATGCCCAAGGACATGCCCAACAGCGGCGTCAGCACGGGCGCCCACCGCCACGACTGGGAGAACGTCGTCGTCTTTGTCGACTCCGCTGGTAACCTCGTCAGCGCGGGTGCCTCCGGTCACGGCGAGTACAAGAAGACCACCACGCCCCAGAGCGAGGGCACCCGTCCCAAGGTCGAGTACTTCACCAACTTCCCCACCAACCACGAGCTGCAGTTCACCGACACGCTCGGCAACGACCTGCCCCTCGTCGACTGGGATGCTATCCCCCAGGCTTCGCGCGACGGCCTCTCCAACGCCGACTTTGGCAGCGCCACTGTTCCCTTCAAGGACGACACCATTGACGGTAACCTTGACAAGGCTGCTCAGTAAGCACCTTGCCCGTCCATTGCCAGAGGTGTTGATTGTCCAAGCGCATCCACACCCGGGGTGGTTGATCACCTACCTCCATTTCCTTGAGTCTTCTGTCTATATGTCTTTCCTGTCTATACGTCTTTTCTGTCTATGAGTCTTCTTGAGTTGACTTTCTGTCTATATGAGTCTTCCAAGTTGCCTGTCTGTCTGTTTTTTTGGTTCGCAAACACACATATACATATACTACCTGTAGTATATGTTCATGTACATATTGTATATACATGTGGCTTCAATGCCTCATTCGTCCATAGCTATCAACAAGATTGTCTCTTGCACTGTCTGTTCCTGAATATCGGCATGTGATCTTGCTGTGATTGTAATATCTCATCCTGAATAGGCTTGTCCCGCCTCATATATCGTCTCATTGGCCCAGCAGTGTACAGTCAAGGTTTCATACGCCCGTATTGTATGTTCATTGCACCTGCATTGTATCTTCATTCTGTTCTAGGCTTCTATTGTACGGATATACGTACTTTGTAATCGGTAGTGAGACTTTCAATTGGTCATCATTACCCGTCTGGGTTACCGCCTGAGTTGGACAAATCCGGGGTTTAGCACATGTACCGCACTCCCGGAGCCAGCCCAGCCACCCAACACTTGCTGCCCTTGGCAATTGTCATTGGCGTCAAGCAGCATTTGGCTGTTCTCTCCGGCCTTCCAAAGAGATCTTAGACTCTGCCTCTGTCTATGACGCGACCCAGGTTGCAGATAACGCTTCCCTTGGCCGTACAACTTACGTACAGTATTAATCCAGAGTACGGAGTATAGTTTCCCAAGAACAAAAGTTCACTGCACCATCCGGGCAGTTGCATAACCAAGACAAGACCAAGACATCTTGGCGGAAACTCAAGTTTAGTACTCCCCAACTCAACTGTTTGCTGTGACGGCATACGAAAACGTCCCAATCTGGATTGGCGGGAGGGGAATCCCGAAGAGAAGATTGAACCCTGCAGAGTACATTGAACAGTACAACAAACAGTCCGTACGGATATAATCCAATGGACTGGATACATGTCTGTAGCACGCCATGAAACAGGAACAGGCACAATTGGTACATGCAGTCACAAGCACGCCACTGTCGACGATTAATACGAGAACACACAAAGGCACACAAACGGCACGCAAACAAAAGAGCTCAGCTTCTTACTTTGTACTCCGTACTCCGTACTCCCTAGATACTCCGGGCTTCAATAGTCTTAGCAGTTGGTAATACAGCACCCGCACTCCGACTCCGTATTACCGTACAGAAGTCCCTGGGCCGGCACATCCCAATTAGGAAGTTGACCATGTTCATCTGCCAGAGCCAAGGATGCTTAACTCGAAGCATACATGGTCCCCGCCTTGTACTGACCAAACCATTGGCCAGCCTGGGCCAAGCCATTGGCCATTCCCGTAAACAAGATACCGACAACTCAGAACGCACTGCATGAGTGGCCGTCTTATCCTGCAGCTCGGAATCACAAGATAAGCAGCAGTAGAAGCCAAGGTTCAATTGACGATGGCGAGTACAAGTACGAGTACAAATGTTGGGGTCCCCCTCTTCTCAATGTCTTACTCTTAGACTCTAGACTCTACTCGTATCCTTCTTCCTTCTCCCATCCTCTCCCTTCAGATCGTCAGGGTCCTGCCTCTCTCACCAACAACAGCATTCCCTTCAATCAACCAAGATGAGAGCCTCCGCCGCCCTCACAGCCAGCCTGGCAGTGCCCGCCGTCAGCGCATGGGGCTACGTGACATCCGAGGGCCTCCAGTCCGGCGTGAAGCTCGACCACCTCCTCGCAGGCTCCCAAAAGCTCCAGGACATTGCCGAGGCTAACGATGGCCACCGCGCCTTCGGCAGCACCGGCCACAACGCAACCGTCGACTTCCTGTACAAGACGCTCAAGGCAACGGGGTACTACCACGTCGAGAAGCAGCCCTTCACCGAGACCTACTCGTCCGCCTCGGGCGAGCTGACCGTCGACGGGGAGCCCATCGAATCCTCTCCCCTGACGTACACGCCTAGCGGCAACGTCTCTGCCTCAGTTAAGGTGGTCAACAACCTCGGCTGCGAGGCGGACGACTACCCTTCCGTCGAAGGGACCATCGCCCTGATCTCCCGCGGCGAGTGCACTTTTGCTGCCAAGGCGACACTTGCCAAGGCGGCGGGAGCCCTCGGCGCCATCGTCTACAACAGTGAGGAGGGCGCGCTGTCTGGTACCCTTGGCGGTGCTGATGGAGACTATGTTCCCATTGTGGGCATCTCCAAGGAGGATGGACAGGCGCTCCTCAGCAAGCTCGAGGCTGGCCCGGAGGCGCAGGCCACGCTGTTTGTCGATGCCATCAACGAGCAGCGCATCACGTACAATGTCATTGCTGAGACTAAGGGGGGTGACCATGATAACGTGCTTGTCCTCGGTGGTCACAGTGACTCGGTTCCCGCTGGACCGGGTATCAAGTACGTTGACTTCACTTCAACATTCATTCATGTACATGTACCTGAAGACTAACCTCAACTTCTAGTGACGACGGCTCCGGCATCATTGGCATCCTCGATGTGGCCCTTTCCCTCACCCGCTTCCGCGTCAAGAACGCCGTCCGCTTCGGCTTCTGGAGCGCCGAGGAGTTCGGCCTTCTCGGTTCCTACCACTACATCAAGTCTGTCAACTCGTCTGACGCCGAACTTGCCAAGATCCGCGCCTACCTCAACTTTGACATGGTAAGTCTCCCAGGATCCAGTTGAACACTATTGAAGTATTGCGTACATACTAACAAGAGCGTAGATCGCCAGCCCCAACTACATCTACGGCGTATACGACGGCGACGGTAGCGCCTTCAACCTGAGCGGCCCCGCCGGCTCCGCGGCCATTGAGAAAGACTTTGAGGACTTCTACACTGCCAACGACGCAGCCTTCGTGCCCTCCGAGTTCAACGGCCGCTCCGACTACGCCGGCTTCATCGAGAACGGCATCCCCTCGGGAGGTCTCTTCACCGGCGCAGAGGGTCTCAAGACGGCAGACGAGGCGGCCAAGTTCGGCGGCGAGGTTGGCGTCGCATACGATGTCAACTACCATGCCCCGGGGGACACGATTGACAATCTCAACGGCGAGGCCTTCCTTCTCAACACCAAGAGCATTGCCAACTCAGTGGCCAAGTACGCCCTTAGCTTTGATGATCTGGCCGCCGTGGATATCAAGAAGCGTGGATGGACGGAGCGCAGGTCCAGGTCTATGAGGTCTGCGCGTGCTGTGACTCACGCTCATGCCTCGGGTCATAGCCATGCTGGGCCTTGTGGTGGTGCTGTTGCCATCTAATAATGTCCAGGGCATATATAGAGTTTCCAACCTCTTTAGATGGTGATGCGTTATGAATATACAAGTTGCATATACTGACCAACGTTCATCTACCCACTCACACCATTACAACTTGCAAAAAGAAACCAGTCCAAGACTTACAGTAGTAAGTACTGGCAAAAGTAAAGCCTCCGGTACTGGGAATCGAACCCAGGGCTTGACGGATCATCTACAATATTGAACTTGAAGAATGAGAGCGTCAAATGTTAGCCACTACACCATACCGGATTGGGCAACGATAACCCCAGTCTGTATATATCCTGCCTCTGGCGGCCCTGCCGGGAATCTTCTCGCTTCGCTCGCTCTCCGCTCTGTCTCATCATGTCATTGTTCAAGTTGAATGTGATATCCGTTCCTCTTTCTATTCTGCCTCCGGCGGCCCTCCGGGGGTCTTCTCGCTTCGCTCGCTTCTCGGGATGAACTCTTCCCTACTGCGTCTATCATGTAATCATTGTTGAATCTGTCTATCTCTATTGTTGAATGCTATACTCCGTAGTGCCCCCGCAATGCAAATCAAATCGTGCTGCTGTGTTGAAAATGTGTTGTTGAATATCCAAACTCCGCCGTCGCTGTGAATAGACTGTCCCTGTTAGAGTCCTGTCAAGACTCATGCCTCATCAGCGATGCCAAAACACTCGACTGCTTCGTCTCCATCTCCAGAAACTCCCCATGATCTGTCGACTGGATCGTCACGGCACCTCCCGCGCCGATCCGCCACGTCTCTGTCTCTGTCTCCGACTTCTGGTCCTGTTTCTGCTCTGGTGTGGATGTCTCCCCCCGTACAGCCGTTCGTATCACGACAGAAAACTGTCCTGCTCCCCCTACATCCATGTATCCCAGCACACCAGAGTATATCCCGCGAGAACGATTCTCTATATCGCGTAGGATCTCACATGACCGCTTCTTGGGTGCTCCGGTCATGGATCCGGGGGGGAGAGATGCCTTGAGGACATGCAGACCTGTCGTCTTGGTCTTGGTCTGGTTGTGTTTCTTGTCCATGTTCTGGTTCGTGTTCTTGATTTCGGTGTTGGTGTTGATGTTGGCCCTAGCCTCTGTGTCAAACTCCCCCTCTATCACCGAGACGAGCTGGTACACCGTCTCATACTCCTCGACAACCATAAGCTTCGACACACAAGTATTATGCGCACCGACAACACCACTGAGATCATGCCGTATCAGATCCACAATCATGAGATTCTCCGCCCTCTCCTTAGAACTCGACAGGATAGCATGGGCCTTGTCGCGCGTCATACCGTCACCCTTCCTAACCGTGCCCTTGATCGGTCGGAACTGGCAGTGTCCTGTGCGCGTCCAGCTGAGGAACTTCTCTGGACTGCTGCCCACGACTGTCGTTCCGGAGAGACGCATGAACGCGCCGAAGGGGGCGGGGTTGTTCCTTCGCAGTCTCTCGTATAGTGCCCACTCGTCTATAGTGCCGCGGGGGACCTCCATTGTCGTCTCGTCTGTCAGACAGAGCTCGTAGGAGTCGCCGGATGATAGGTATTCCTGGCATTGGAGGACCTTGGATCGGTAGGCGTCTTCGGTGGGTCGTATCGTCTGTGCTCTGGTCAGGGCCTGGTCGAGGGCTGCTGATCTCGTCTCTGTGTCGTTGATGTCGTTGGTGTTTGTGTTTGTTTCGTTCAGTCGGAGCTGATTCATCATCTGCCCCGTCTGGTCTATCCATGCCTTGTCGTCGGGGAGAAGGGACTGCAGGTACACGGTGCATGTCTCGTGGTCAATCACAATGCTGCGATGGATAAACGCCATGTTGACATCCGCCACGTCGCTGACGGGATGTGCTTCCACTCCGATGGTGTCAAGTCCTGCCTCGTATGACAGGTATCCCATGAAACCTCCCCAGAAGGGACTCTCCTCTGGCACGGGCTGATCCTGAACAGGAGACCTCCCGCTCGGATTGTGCTCGTCCAGCGTCTGTTGAAGCATGGACCATATGTCGTCCACCGAGTCCAACTTCTGTGTCGTCATCCTACCACCCTCGACGCCGTACTGTAACGTCCGCGACGATACTCTGTACGTCACCTTGACGGTTGTCCCGGGTATCACAAGGCCGAGGATGCTGTAACGACCGGAGGCGTGACCCTGCGAGTCAAGCACAATGATGTCCCCTTCACGACTCTGACCGAGCAACTCAACAAGGCGCGGGGCAGTGACGGTAGATTCTATTGCGTGTTTGCTCCAGGTCAGCGACGCAGGCTCGTCAGACTTCAACTCCACCAACGCAGATCCCTCTGGCTCCTTGGCAGTCTTGCTGTTCAGCGACCGTGACCTTGGTGACCAGGTGGGACTAGCATGTGTCCTCTTCCTGCTGACTTGGTCGGACCACATGCGTGCGTGGGCCCACCAGTTCTGCAGCAAGATCTTGCCCTCTTCAGAGGTACATATAGACTCTGGATGGAACTGCACCCCCCAGAACGGTTTGGTGGCATGCCTCGCACCCATAAGGATAGGGCCATTGACATTGTCGTCCAGATCCCATGCCAGAGGAATGATAAGGGGGCAGTCATCAGTAGGGGAGAACCACACGGGCTCTTGCTCCTTTTGTATGGATGATGAAGATGCTATATCCACACGTAGTGAGTGGTACTGCGTCGCCTGGAGATTTCCCACCCCAGAAAAGATATCGTGATCCTGGTGGGTCACCCCGTTGACAATGCCGTGCCTCGCCCGCGCCAGCTGACGCACCTGTGCACCCAGAGATAGACACAGTGACTGGAATCCCAGACAGATGCCGAGGACGGGAAGCTCGTGGTCACTGTCGAGTCGCCACAGCTGGTTGATCAGGCCGACGTCAGCGGGGTTGGACGGGTGTCCTGGACCTGGGCCCACGACGACGGCGTCAAACTCGTCGACGATGCTAGTGAATCTGCGGCTGGCATCTTCGTCGTCTATATGCACGACGACGACCTCAACGCCATGGAGGGATTGCTCGAGAAGGCCGACAATATTGTGGGTGAAGGAGTCGAAGGCGTCGATGAAGAGGATGCGGGACATGGCATCCGGTCCTGACGGTTCTGACGGTCCCAACGATCCCATGTCGTTTGTGTATCTCCGAAAGTCCCCTTGTATATTGCGTCTCAAGACTTCTCTTCTGTCTCTTGCGGAACGTTGTACTGACGTGTGAATCACAAACAGGGTCCAGTGGTTGACCCCTCAGACGTCATCGCAGCAACATGGGTCGTCAACAGCAGACAAGACAGGAAACGAGAATGGACGCTTATATCCCGCAAGAGAAAAACGACATGATCTTCTCGTATGATGACAGCGGCGGATACATACAGTGTACCTGCACGTACATGTATGACTTGCCGATTCGGAGTTTTTTTCCTCTTTCCTTTTTTTTTCGCTCTTCAACGGCTTCCATCGGAGGGGTCGTCGCTAAGATAAAATGGGGAATATTTGCGGTGTCAAAATTGGCTTTGGTGTGGTATTTGAACAGGGTTCGTGCACTTTTGCACAGTGTGTGTATCACGTGCGTCCCTTGGCATGCACATGCAAGTTTGGCAGTTGCTTGAGGCTTCCCAGGACTGCCAAAGGAAAAGTTTCGTATCATAAAGCATTCAAGCTACGAGTAGTAAGAATCATGTGGTCTGTTCATTGGTAATCGTGCATTCGGAATAACAAATCAGTTTGACTATCGTACAAATCAACCTCCAACACCGACCTCACCAGGGTATGTAATCACAGCCAGAACTCCTAATTCATCTCTCATCATAACATATACTCATCTTTTCCTCCTTTACTGAAGCCACCTTCCCCTTGCCTAAAAAAGGGGGATATGAACAGGTCCGTTGGGATCAATATTGGCATCGAGCAGCTCGAACCGCTCTCCCGTAGTGCCAAAGAGTGTATCCCAAACCCTCGTCTGCTTTCCATAGTTGTGCGTCTTCCTATATCCCTTGCGATGGTGCATATCATGGTCCTCGATAAGAAGTTCCATGTTCAACACCTTGAGGAGGCCCTGGAAGGTAGATGGCGGACTAGCGAGAAGACGCAGACCCGAGTGGCCAATGACTTCCGTGTAAGCGATGAACTGATGGCAGAACCACCACTCGTAGAAGCCCATGGGGATGCCCGCAGCGCGCATAGTCGCCCACGTCATGAACGGCACGCCGACCATGTCGAAGAACTCCTGCTCGTGGTCCGCGTAGGCTGACAGCAACGGGTTCGGATGCTTGGTCAGGTGGTGCGTGCGGTGGAACTTCCAGAGCCACGAGACGTCGTGCATGGCCCTGTGGTACCAGTAGAACCAGAAGTCGAGGACGACGGCGTAGGTGCCGATCTGGAGGAACAGCCAGGCCCACCAGGTGGGATTTCTCAGGACAGCAGCAGGCGACTGCGACGGGTCATACGAGATGAAGGCTGCCATGAGGATGCGCGACCCGGTGGTCTTGTACAAAGCAGAGGCCACTCTGGCCACACCGACGTTGGGCACGCCATCGCGGTCGTGCTGGTCCCCGTCTAGAAAACCAAAGAGGTGGCCCAGCCGACGTAGGATGTGGATCTCGTGGATGATGATGAGGTTGAAGAAAGTAAAGTATAGTTGGAAGACGGCCAGGCGTCCCATGGTCTCGTAGCCCGTCAGGTTCAGCCACAACTGGTGTACGGCTAGAGGGGTCATGCCGTAGATCATGACCCAGAGGCACTGGGACCAGTTGGATACCGCACTGACGGGGTCGGACTTGTCGTGCACGGGGACGGGCTGGTCAAGTTCGACGTGGTAGACGTTGACAAAGTTGATGAGGTGGTGGGCCATGCCCCAGGTTTCCTTGCTGTCTGTCCGCCATGTCGACTTCATTGAGTCTTGGGCTCTTCCTTGGCTCTTGGACTCCATCTTTGTTTGTGGTGGTGGCTGTGGTGATGCCGTTGTGGTTGTTGTCTGCATCATGTTTGTGTCTTGACTAGAGTCTTGACAATAGACTCGAAAGTTTAGAAAAGATTCTTCCAACAAAAAGAGTTTTCGTTCAAACGAGTTTTCAAAACTTAGAGGAAAAGACAAGAGATGGAGAATGAAAGACTATGCCAGGGGTTCCTTCTGCGAGACAAACATGCCTTCATATATGTACACAGAGTACACAGAGTACAGAGTACACGTATAGACGATTACACGCAGATACGCAGATGCGACAACTACTACCACGCCGCGCCACTCAAGAACATCACATGCTGGTTGGCCACTACAGATGGATTGTTCCGAATTTGTTGAGTGTTCTTATTGCAGGGGCCCACAGGATGCTGCAAAGATCGCAAGATCGCGGGGAATCCATACTAGTCTACGGAGTAGTCTGTAGTGCATTTTGTCTAAGAGAATGGCAACTCTTCAAGAAGCATGTGCTTTATTTCTGCTCAGAGTTCCCAGGAACTACACACGCAGTTGGCAGTAATGCTCTCTGCAACCCAGTACGTTGCAGTTGTACGAGTACTCGGTACTGGACTGATTGGTGTTGGCAGTTGGCAGTTGGCAACTGGTTGCTGGTTGATACGTCGTTTCCTCGTACGATAGCCCCGTTCTCATGGCCATGTGGCAAATCAGCGTCTCCCATTCCCAAGTAGACCATGACTCTTTTGGGGATTAGTTTGCGAGGGTTTCCCCTCTTGGTCAGTCGTCACTCCCAATCTGCAGAAACATGGCAGCAAGGCCCAAGGCAAGCAAGGCAGTTGGCAATTGATGTTATGACTCCATATTTTACTCTGACAGGCCAGAAGATCGTCCGACTGTGGGGAAGGTCCCTGACCAAGAGGCAAACCTCGGCTTTGGTTTCGTTCCTGATTGTCGTGCAATCAATATTACCTTGTACTAGTAGTCTATACGCTTGACGCATAGGTAGTATACATATACGTAGAGTGTATTCTGTTCTGTATCATTGTCTGAGTTACGATACTTGTCAGATGGTTACTCCGGTCGGAATTACAGAATAGATCCATCCGAGTTAGTTGTCTTTGTCTGTTGCTGTTGCTGTTGTTATCAGATGGATATACACCGTGACTCCATCACACAACAAGGACATACGAGAAGAGACGAGCACAGAGGACAAATCGGTCGACATCGTAATCATGCATACGGCACTGCCAAACACGGACAAGCAAGTCTCTGGAGCGCCACTCCCTTTCTGCAGTCAATCCCCGGACCCAACCACGGCCAACCAGTGACGCCACCACCTCGGGTCCCCTCTAGACTCTGTCCCTCTGTACTCCATACAAGGCAGCAGTCATCCCAGGGGCGTCATACCACTCTGTAGGAAACGGGTGGAGGTGGCCTGTCAGCCGGATTATCAATCTCCAGATCGTCACGAGATGCCGAGGACTACCCTCGCGTAGTCGCGGGGCTGTGAAGTGGGGGTGGACTCTGAACTGCGGGGTGAAGAGACGGCGTGTATGGCATGCAGAAAGACCAGGCCAGGCCAAGGAAGAACCGAGGCGTCTCCCCTTGTACTCGGTCTGGTTTTGTTCTCAGGAGAGGTCTGTCTGCCAGCCCTCGCAAGCTCGGCACGCTAGGCAAGAGTCCAGGTCCCGAGGACGGGTTGCGGGAGTTTCAGTCACCCTTGACGTGTCTCCTTCTGAAGCAGCCTAGCTCATAGCCCAAGCAGTTCAACAAAGGAAAACAGTGTAGCAATGGACTGGCCTTCCAGATTCAACTGTTGCCGTCATGGCCTCCTGTCTGATGCTCTGGCTGTACACAGATATACAGAGTGTGCCATAAGAATCATGTACCGAGATACAGCCACTGCTTCAGTGCCAGTTACCATGACCATGTAGATTCGTCTGTCCGTCGGCTTGTTTGTCCTTTATCGTCGTTCATCGTCGTTTATCGGTCGGTCGGCTTGGGTCCGGGGAGCAGCAGCAACAGCGTCGAGAAAGCTCCTCCACTGCTACCGAGTGCATCGAGACATGAAGCATCCAGAGTGAACAATTCTGATGATGACACCGTCCAAATTAACCCCCAGTGGGCCATGTCAAATACGCGATGCCTAAGTGGAGGAGAGTGGATTGTGTGGATTGTGTGGATTCCGGGGATTTTGGGGGGGAGTTTGGGGTTTCTCCACTTCCATCCCGCACTTGCCTTATGTAATCGCCTTTGTCATCCTCCTCCTCTTGCTCCTCATTCGGCAAACGCCAATTCCCTCCGGATCAGACCATCACGACGGCAAACAACCCCGACGACAGCAACAGCAACAGCAATAGAGACAACGCCTTTCGTACCCGAATCCAATCGTCCACCGCCATCATGCCTCAGGACATGCCCCCCAAGGGCGGCTACGAGCCCATCCAGTACAAGGTGCGACGGACACCCCAACCCCAGCCACGACGGCAATCCCCAATCAACAATCAACATCTCCCCAGCCCAGCCAATGCTAACCATTGCTTTCCTTTCAGCGCAACCTACCTGCTCGAGGTTTCCGTCCAGGCATCCTCCTTCTCGGAATGGGTGCCGTCATGTCCTACGGCTGGTACAGGCTGATTGTCGGCATGCGCGAGGTCAAGTAGGTTACCCACCAAGAGACACGAAGCCCGGAACCAAGGGAGCAGCAAAGCAAGAGGAAGAGACAAAGGGATCAGAGCTGACAGTTTATAGTGAACTCGGTCGCGAAAAGATGTGGGCTCGCATCCACCTTACACCTCTTCTCCAGGCCGAGGAGGACCGTGATCAGATTCGGAGGCACTGGGCTGATCAGGCTCGTGAGAAGGAGCTTCTTGGCGAGAATATCAAGGTGTACAACACGGAGAGGTTAGTCCAGTCCAGTTCAGTCCAAGCCCACTTCCATCCATACCCTCTGCTCCATTCTCTCTTCATTCTTACTCTGCTCTTTCATCTATCCTGTTCTTATGTTTCTGACACACCCCAGGTTCGTGAGGCCGACATACGCCGTGACACCCCAGCCCGCCCGGGAATAAGCAAAAGACGCAGCACAGACACAGACACAAATACAACAAGAATTGGGAATTGGTGATTGGATGATTGTTAGGCAAGACTCGTGTACATATGACGGATTCAGATTCCTTTTGTTAAAGAAGCCCTGTTAAAGAGGCCTTTGTTAGAATCAATGCGACTACTCTGTGCCTCCCAGCCATCCAAGACCGCATACAGAGTGAAAGTCCAGTCAAAGCCCAGTCAAGACCCAGCCAGAATCAAGTCAGACTCCAGTCGGACTCAGAGTCGAGCATTCACAATGTCACAGTATCACAATACACAGTCCACCATAGAGTACACAATGCGTTCGCTAGCAACTCATTTACCAACACCGCTTCCACATGCTAAACGCGCAACACTAAGATACAGAAACACAAACAGTCTACTCCATAAGAAGCGCGCCACACTACCAAAATACAGAAGAGTAAAAAGAGAAGGAAGAAAAGGCAGCCAGAAGACGAGAAACAGCACAAGGCGACGCCATCGCCCAGGTAAATGGTACAAATCAGTCAAGTCTGTCAGGTAGTCAGACACTGCCAGACTGGCTGTCACTGGCCCACGAGCACTGACTGCGCTCAATCCCCCGCTGCCTCCAGCTCAGCCAGCAGCGCCCTCTCCAGATCATCATCCTCATCAATCCCATCATCATCCAGCTTCTGCGCCTCATCACCCGGCGTAGGAAGACCAAGAGCCTTCTTCTCCTGCTCTTCACCTGCTTCACCTCCCTCATCATCATCGTCGCCATCCTCATCATCTGCCATCACGGCGGCCCTGAGACCCGATGCGCCGCGGTTACGCGCCACGCGCTGCTTCTTGGCCAGCGCGCTCTCGCCCTCCGACTCGGCTTCGCTGGCGTCTCCCTCTCCTGCCCGCGTCTTCCGCTTCGTCCCCGTCTTCTGGCTGTTGCTGGCGTTGTTGCTGTTGTTGTTGCTGTCCGACTCGTCTCCATCGGTGTCGCTCTCCCCTCCTGCACTGGCGGTAGATGACGATGTTGACGACGCGTTGTCGTCATTGTCATTGTCGTTGTCGCCCTCCTCCTCCTCGTCGTCGTCAAAGTCGATATCCTCGTCTGTGTCCATACCCAAGAGCTCCTGGATCTCGTGGTCGTCGGCCTCATCCCAATTGATATCGTCCATGTCCTTGGCGCTGATGCCCTCGTCCTCGCCCTCGGATGGGCCATCTGTTGCATCGTCACCAAGGCCGCGCTCGCGATCCGCGCTCGACACCCCAATGTAGTACGGGCTCTCGTTAAGACGCCGCCACTGGCTCAGGCAGTCCAGGAGCCAGTTCTGGTTCACGATGCGGATGCTCGAGATCTTGGCCGCCTGCTGCACCTTCTTAGTGCGCGGTCGAGCCGAAGACACCACCAGGTGCGTCACCCGCTTGGATATGCTGTCTAGCACCTGCGCGCCAAAGCTCTGCGCCTGCATGCCAATATCCGACTCCTCGACGCGCACACCCAGCGGCACCAGTCCTGACAGGACAATGACCAGGCCCTCGAGAACGCTCGACTTGAGATTGTCCAGGATGTCGCCCACGTCCGGCACCAGCGACAGGTCCACGCCGTTGTCGATCGAGTGGCGTCGCGGCCGGTCGCCCGGGTTGTGCTTGGGGTCGCCTTTCTTTCGTTCGTTCCTCCGTCGGTCGTACGTCTCGTAGAAGGCGCTGTGCAGGTCCATCAGATGGTCCTGGAGCGAGATGAGCTCTTCGTCGTCGTCGCTGAGGAGGTTCTGGCGCGGCTGGCCCACGGTCTGATCCTCGTTGGCATGCTCGCTCTGGCCCGCCTGGTCCTCCTCCTTGTCCAGCTCCTCCTGCATGTGCTGTAGGGGCCGCTCGTTAAGCTGCTTCTCCAGGGTCTTCTCTTGCTCTTCTGTCTGGGCCTTGAGACTAGCTTCGTCGCCGCTGCTCATGCGGGCGAGCTCATCGAGCGGTGAGGCAGCATTGGCCGCCTTGGCGTCGGCGGCACCGTTGGGCGATGGGCTCTCCTTGTTGACGGCGCCGTTTCCGTTGTCGGTGTCCTGTCCATCGGATGCCGTCGTCTCAGTTGGCGGGGTCGATGCCGATGATTCACTGTTGCCGTTGATCTGTATGGTCACCGTGGTGGTGTTGCCAGGGCTGGGGGTGGTTGTGGTAGTAGTGGTGGTCTGTTCCGGGGGCGGCGTTGCCGGGACAATGTCCGTCCTCTTAGGCAAGAAACTAGAATTGATGTCGCCAATGCCCTTGAAGAAGTCGTAGGGCATGACCTTGATGAGGTTGGGGCGGTTCATGGGCCAGACGTCGGCGCGGTCGTCAATGATGACCACCATGTTTGTGCTGACGGGGAACAGGCGCTGGAGCGTCTTGGCCGTGATGCTGCCGTTCTCGTCACGGCTGATGACACGGTTGCCAAACAGCTTGCGGTCCGGGTCGACGATGCGTGCAATGTTCTGGGCGTAGGCACGCGTGCCCATGGTGTAGACGTGGAGCTCGTACATGGAGCTAACCTCCTGGAGGAACTCGCGTAGGCCCGGGCGCAGCTTGATATAGTAGGTGCAGCCGCTGGTGACGCCGCGCGGGCCATCGTCGCTGAGCTGGAAGGACTTGACGTCCTTGACGGCAGCGTGGTTGGGGTTGGAAGGGTCCGACTGCCACTCGCCGACCGTGGGGTCAATGCAGGCGTGGATGATGGTCTGGTCGAGATCGACGACGAGGCTGAGCTTGCGCTGGTGCAGGAGGCGCTTCTGGGTGTCGTGCTCGGCCTTGGTGGCCACGTTTTCGCTCACCATCAGGCCCGTCTGGTCGTGCGTCATGTTGATCATGGCGCGGTCGGTGCCGCGCTCCTCGCTCGCCCAGTCAATCTCGGTCATGTCGGCGCCGCACAGGGTGCACAATCCCTGGATCTGCACCTCGTGCCCGCACGCCTCCTCGACCGTCATGCACGGCACGTCGGCATTGATGACGACGCCCTCCTCGAGCTTCCACTCCCTCAGCACGCCCTCGGCAGGGCTGTCATACTCGGTATACGTCGTCTCGTCGGTCCACTCCTCCTCGTTGATGCGCCGCCGCCACGAGAACTTGTACTCGAAGATGGTCTCCTGCTTCTTGATGGCGTCGCCCGGCGACTTGAGCAGCTTGGTGATGGTGATGGGGTAGTGCAGGCGCGAACCCAGGTGGACAACTTTGTTGTACATCTTGGCCCCGCCCCCTTTGGGATTGTTGCGATGGCCTGTCCTGTCCTGTGATTGTGTCCCTCGAGTCAGCCACAGCAACAGCAACAGCAACTTGACTCCCTTGTGCTCCCTTGTTGGTCTCTGTTGCTCCTCCCAAGATGCAAGGTGCTTGCTCTCACGCGCGTAAACGTACCTAGACAGCTTCCCCACTCTCGATGCTCTGTAACGAATAAGCTTCAGCCAATGTCATGGCCTCGCCAAAAGGAAACAAAAAGGCAGCAAAAGGGCTTTGCAGCTCGGAAAGCAGGTCCCCGGCAAAGAAACAGTCGTGCGCGCGAGTTGGCGATTTGTCGGGCAGCGCAATGGCAAAAAGGAACAAGAAGCTGGGAGCTTGGTGTATCCTTTGTCCCAATAGGTTGCTGCCACACCAGATTTCAACTGTGGAGAAGCTTCGCTATTCGGCAAAGGCGGGCCAAGGAGATGCAGTGCAGGGATCGTCGCGTCTTTCTCTCAGGCGGGAAAAACACCAAGTCACGTGCTGGTATTCTTATGTAATCCTGTGTTTCCCCCCCTTTGCGACAACAGGGAAGGAGCCGCAAGTAATGGACAAAGAAAGGGAAGGAGCGACGGGTGGGACTTGGAATATAAAAAAAAAGTGACGTGATAAGGGGAGGTGCTTCGTATTGGTATTGATATTGGTATTAGTAGTAGTTGGTGTTCGCCAAAGGCAGTAACAATATGTGCAGCGGGGTGAATATGATTGATTCCTTGGTCGTGGCAAATCGGAGATTGATTATACTGGCAAATAATACCCGTGACTTTTTCCAAGGCTGTCAAGAGAGGGCGATGCCTGGCGTTTTTGTACTTGAGAGTCCTGCCCCGTACCAAGGACAAAGGGCGACGGTACGTACCTTTTTGGTCCCATGTCCACGTGGACCAGCTGAACGGATCCGGAAATTTACCCTATACTTCCCTATAGCCCGGCGACAGCAACTTGAACGTGGAAAACGATGATGACAATGTCTTGACGGCATATGACTGATATCCTGCCGGGTTGAATATGAGGAGTGAAGCTGGGGAAATCTTTGTACCTGATTTTTGGTCTCATTGACCAATGTACACATGGGTTCTGTCCAGTGGCAAAGCATAACCCCATATTTCCAGACATCCAATATATCGCCACCATGACCATAGTCTAGAGCAGTCCATCAGGTCAGGTCCATTTGTCCGTGAAGACAATGAGAACAATATGTATAAGTCGAGAGAATCAAGTAGTAAATAACAGTAAGAATCATAAAAAAAAAAAAAAAGACAATTATAATATGAATAGTACCCATTGAACCGTAACCGCTCCGGGGAATCAAACCGTCATCACACATCTACCCATAACACGCGTCTAGCCCATATATACAGTCATCATCCCGTCAACACATTCGCTCACGCCGCTGCTTGGATAATCTTGAATCCCTCAGTCACCGTCTTGGTAATCTCCTCGTTCTTGTGTGGAAGCAGACCGAGAGCAAAGGCCACGTCGTTCCATTGCCTCTCCGTCTCGCATCTGCCAAGACGAGCCGCCAGCTTGTCGGCCAGCTGTCGAGCATGCTTGTCCTGTTGATTGTTAGCCGATTTGAACATGTCATACCAGAGAAAATAATGAGGAAGAAAGTACTGACCTTCTCAACGAAACCAAGGAGGAAGCGGACAACCCTGCGGAAGCTCTCCTCGTCCAGAGCGCTGCCACTGAGCAGACCAAACATGTCGACAAAGTGGTTGTAGACGGCATTGTCCTTGCTGCTGAGCTCGGTGAAGAACATGCGCGCCAGGTCGGCGATACGGCGGTCCTCGTCCTCGAGACACTTGGCCATCTCGCCAAGCTGACCCTTGACCTTGACCTGGCCGGCCAGGATGAGGAACGTCAGCGTCATGAGACACGTGCGCTTGACCGACACGTCCGAGTCGCCCAGACGGCGGTACAGGAAGTCCGTGTTCTCGTCAATGAGGTGGTTGAAGCTGACGGCCATGTCACCCAGTGCAATGACCGCGTTGGACCGCACAATGGCGTCGGGCGACCGCTCCATGATGGTGATGAGCAGCGGCAGGTTCGTCTCGCAGTACTCGGACGACACGCACATGAGCTTGGCCAGACACAGCGTCGCCGCCGCCTGCAGACCCTTGTCGGCGTACGACGTGTTGTTGGCGCAAATCTCCGACACCAGTGGGCCAAACAGCCGCAGAAGCGAGTTGGGGCCGTACAGGAGCTCGCGCTCACGGATGTGCGTCATGGCCTCGGTGAAGTCATCCTCGGACGTGCCGCCAATCAGGTCCAGCTCGTCGGCCTCCTCCTTCTCCTTGCCGTCGTCCTTGCCGCCCGCGCCAGCCCCAGCTGCCGCTTGCTTCTCCTTCTCCTGCTTCCGGCGCTTAAAGTCAAGCTCGCACAGCTCCAGGTGCACAATCTGCTTGATGGCCACGTGGCCGACAATGAAGAGCAGCTGCGACAGCATGATGGCATTCTCGCGGCTCTTGGGCTTGTCCGGCTGGGAGCCCATCTGCACCGTCATTGTAGGATCCGACAGGTGTGGGTCAAGGTTCTGCGTCATCTGCTGCGTGAACTGCATCGTCTCGTCGCGCGATGTCGGCCTCGACGGTGTCTGCCCAAAGACCACCTTGGTCTTGCGACGGATGATCTCGGAGCAGAGTGTGTCCGGGTGCTTGGCCACGGCGTAGATGGCGCTGATGGCCTGCTCGGCTAGGCCGTACCACTCCTTGCTGTCAGACTGCACCTCGGTGATGGCCGCCAACCTCACACACACGGCGTGGTCGTTGGGCAGGCGCGAGAACTTGACAGCCGACTCCCTGGCCTGGCGACCCGTGGGGTTGATCCTCCTGAGAGCAATGCACGTGTGCTTGGCCAGCTGCAGGTCGCTGCGGCCGTGCGCGGCCAGACCGGTGCGCAGCATCGTCTCCATCTCACCCACGACAATCTCGGGGTTGGCCGTGGCCAGCATGCCGAGGATGATGATAGCACCCCGTCGCTGGGTGCGCGAGATCTCGCGCCTCTGCACGCCATATACCTGCCACAGCTTGTTGATGACCACGTCGGGGATCATGCCGCCCTTCATCATGGTGGACAGCAGCTGCTCCAGCGACGTCAGCTCGGCGGGCGTCGCGCCGAACGTCAGACTGATCATGTTGCGCGCAATGTAGTTGGCTGCATCGTTGGAGCTAAATGTGTCGGGCGCCTCAAAGAAGAGGCGCTTGTAGCAGTCGATGAGGTGCGTCTGCACGCCCTTGCCCTCGTCGCTGTTGCCCTTGGTCCAGATGAGTCGCAGCATGCGGCGGATACCGACCTTGTTCTGCTCAATGTCGTAGGCGTCGCCAACTTCAAAGTAGTCAATGGCCTCAATGACCTCGCTCTTGTTCCTCGATCCGAGGAGCTGGCAGATGGTTCCGGTGGCATCGTGCAGCACGTCGATGAACTTGAGCGCCTCGGTGTAGTACCGGCGAGTGAGGGTGAGCTTCTCGATAGCCTCGCTCGTTGCCGCCTCTTGTTGCGCGTTCTTGATGACCTCGACCTTTTGCTCGTCCGTCATCTCCTGGGGCCCGGGCTTCTGGGGCGATTGGATCTGGGTGGCCTCGTCCAATAGCTCATTGTCCACATTTGTGGCGTTCTCACCATCGCCAAACCCAGGAACGCCAGGCGGCGGCTTGAGAGCGTTGAGCTCGTCCTCGACTCTGTCGTAGCGAGATTGCCACTCCTTCTTGGACAGCTGGGCACCGTGCATGACCGTGAAGGGGTGCGTCTTGATCAGGGTGCCGAGGAGCTTGATGGCGTTCCTGCGGACGTTGCTGCTCTTGTCCTCGAGGCTGCGGCACGCCAGCTCGGCAGCCTTTTGACGGCGCTTGGGGAACTTTTGCTCCAGGTCGCACAGCCTCATGTACACCTGCAGGACCCTGCATCGGCAGTAAGGGTTGATGTCGAGGAAGCGCTCCTCGAGCACGTCAAAGAAGGCATTGAGCTGCGTCTTGTGATTCTCGTGTGGTTCCTCCTGCAGCGTAAGATACGAAATCATGTTTCCGCAGACCTCTATCAGGGAGCAACGGAGGGTATACGACTCGCTGTCCAGTTGCTTTGCAAGCATCGTCATCTGCTTAATGACCAGTCGCGGCGTCAGCTCCGAGAGCTTGGTGATGAACGTGGACACTGATTTCGGCCCCCTCGTGTCGTTGGAGTTGAACTCTTTGTTGCTGATTTCGCGAAGCACCTCATCGGCAAGCTGCGGGTAGTCGTAGGTCTCGGCGAGGATGTGCAGGAACTCGGCCATGGGTTCCGGGAGATGCTCGAAGTAGGTGAGGTTCTGGATGATGTTGATCTGGGCGGCTGTATGGAGTCAGTCTTGTGTCTCGTCTTGGGATCTTCTCTTGTGGAAATCGGGCTCTAGTTACTTACCATAGCCATGACCGTGGTGCTTGACGGCAATGCACAGAACCTTGAAGCAGTGCATCCTGATGGGTGTGTTCTTGGCACGCTGCTCGCTCTCAAGAATCATGTACACAGGCCGGGTAAGGAGGCCGATAAAGGTGTCCCTCTCACTGGTTGTGAGGAAGATCTTGGAGAGCTTGAGCTTCATGACCTTGCACATGATATCCAGGGCAGCCTGAAGCTGGGCCGTCGAATCCCAGGTGTCGTCCTTGGCAGCGCCCTTCTTGGGCTTGGCCCTCCCACGCGCAACGGGGGCGGCAGACGACTTCTCGGCAGCCTTTGTCTCTACGGCAGCGATAGTCCATTGAAGAAGGAAGCCGTAGATCTCGAGTAGCTGCTTATGATGCAACAGGACCCCCTCATCGTCGGGAGAGTCGATATCGCTGTGGACGGCGTCGGCCTCGCTGCTGAGACCACTCATGACCAGGTCAAAGACCTTGCTGAGCGCATGAGTGGGTAGGAAGGACGTGTATTTGAGGAGAAACTGCAACGAGTCCATGTTGGCGGCGCGCATAATTGCGTCGGGGTTGTCGGCGACGGCATCGACAATGGGGTTGAGGACCGGGTTGAGGAGCTGGTTCGTGAGAGCTTCGGGCTCGCTTTCGCAGTCGACGAGAGCACTATCGGCCTCGGGAGTCGGAATAGTCGTAGGGTCGGACATGTAGTCCTTGAGGGCATCGTTGATGTCGAAGTTGATGGTCCCCATGATGGGCTGAGGGGTCGCCAAGGGGCGACGACAGCAGTTTGGAGGAGCTTGGGGGCGCGGGCAGAGAGAAGAGAGAAGACGACAAAAGGAATAGACGGTGTTGACTATCAAGAGGTTATCAACAGCAACTCCTGATGGCCAATAACCTGCTGAACAGGGCTGTTGTGGTTCGTTGACAACGGTCAACGGTCAATAGTGGCGATGTTGATGCTTGCGATGTTTTGGCGGTCGAGACCCTGGCAACGACTGTTTTTGTTTTCTTGGACGCGCCTTCCCCGCCATTCTTGGATAATTGATCCACTCCACCACCAACGAGCGCGTCACAATAGTAGCACCAACTTTGCGTCTGATTAATCCCTGCAAGCAATCAAGCAATCAAGCCAGCCATTGACGACCTTTCTTCATATTCCTTGCCATCATACTCGTATCTGCCTTTTTGTGTGTAGCATCGCAGTCTGTCATTTATCCTCGACGATCTCTCTTTCTCTCTCTCTCTTCTTTACGAGTCTTCTTTTTCTTCTTCTTCTCTCCTAACAAACACTCTAATCATCACCAATGGCAGTGGTCGGGGACCAGTTTGTCATCCACGAAGATGCGAGGACCGAGGAGACAGAGATGGTCGACGAGGACCATCCGTTAGTCGTGACCGAAGACGATGTGTCTGCCATGGCGACGGAAGAGGAACACGACCACGAAGAGCACGAAGACGAGTATGCCGAGCAAGCGGAGGAGGAGGAAGAAGAGGAAGAGGAAGATGAGTATGAGAGCTCAGAAGACGAGCAGGTCGACCGGAGTGTCATGGCCGACATGCAGAAGCTCGAGGAGGACTTTCCCAGCTTTGCCAAGAAGTACCGCCTTATCAAGCGCATCGGCGAAGGTTGGTTACTATTACTATCTGCTCTGCTTCACATACGTGTGCTGGCTTGCTGACTCGTGGATGACAGGCACATTCTCGACGGTGTACAAGGCCGAGGACAAGATGTACGACTACTACAACAATGACTGGACGGACCAGATCGGAGAAGCCAAGTGGACGTCACCACCGGTGCGTCGACACCAGAACCCGAGCCGGGAATCGCGAAGGCCGGCACGCTACGTGGCCATCAAGAAGATTTACGTGACTTCAAGTCCGTCGCGCATCTTCAACGAGCTGGACCTGCTCAACGACCTGCGGAACTGCCAGTCGGTGTGCCCTCTCATCACGGCGTTCCGCCAGACGGACCAGGTCATTGCCATCCTACCCTACTTCCGACACAGCGACTTCCGCTCCTACTTCCGCGACATGACGATACCCGATATCGCCATATACCTGCGGTCACTGTTCACAGCGCTCAAGGGCTGCCACGAGCACCACATCCTGCACCGCGATATCAAGCCCACCAACTTCCTCTACGACCCGGCCACGCAGCACGGTGTCCTGGTGGACTTCGGCCTGGCCGAGCGAGAGGGCACCGAGACGAAGCCGTGTCTGTGCCACGAGGGTCGCGATACTCGCCGTGCGCGGCAGTCCAACTCGGCGTGGGCACAGTCACTCAGCGGACAGAACCAGACGGGCTATCCCAAGAACGACACGCGGCCGTCGAAGCGGGCCAACCGTGCGGGCACCAGAGGCTTTCGAGCACCCGAGGTGCTGTTCAAGTGCACGGAGCAGACGACATCGATAGACATCTGGTCGGCGGGCGTGATCCTGCTGACGATTCTATCGAAGCGGTTCCCCTTCTTCAACTCGGCCGACGACGTCGAGGCCATGATTGAGATTGCCACCATCTTTGGTACCCGCAAGATGAAGGCGGCTGGTCTGCTGCACGGCTGCGTCTTCGAGACCAGCATCCCCACCGTCGGCACCCAGGGCTTCACCCTCGAGAAGATTATCCTCTGGAGCACGTGCCGCGCCGATGACAAGCCTCTCACCAGCGAGGAGAGGCTGGCTGTCAGCTTCCTCGAGCGCTGCATGGATCTCGACCCCAGCCGCCGCATCACAGCTGAGGAGGCCCTCGAGCACGAGTTTCTCAGACCCGCTCACGTGCAGAGTCAGGCGCTGGGAGACGATGACGAAATGGACATGCTGAATGCGTAATCATACGAAGAAGAAATACCCCCCTTTCGTTTTTGTATATACACTTGGGAGCGATCAGTCAGACTTGTGCGATATAGCAGTACATGGCGTTTAGGAGGTTTCAATCACGGTACAACAAGGTAGAATAGCATATGAGCGGGCTGTCTTTGGCAAGGGCAGGGATGGCAACCAACCAAACAGACAAGAGGGTTCTCCGGATCACACACAGCATCACCTCGTCCACAGCAATTCAAAAATCGAATTTCTTTTTATTTTCGTTAAAACTCCGTTTCGACAAGGTTTCCCTGATGCAATGCTCGAAGCCGACCATACCAAACCCCGTTTTTGTGACCCCAATTCACCGTGAAAGACAGAAAAAGAAAACCCCATGTTGGTGTGTTTTAAGCAAGAGGTGGGAAAGAAGGAGATGGAGGCATAGTGAAGCATGTTCCCACAGGGCGAGACAGGCTCATGGGAGAAGGGAACAGAAACAAGTGAAAAGAAGAGGGTGAACAAGCATGGAAAGAGAAACAAAGAAGATTTTTCATGATTCTTTATTTCGCCTCTATTGGGCTTCTTTTTTTGTTCGTTTTGGGTCATCAAACCCGCTCGCATACGTTTCCTTGTACATGCGACCAAGCTTTTGTGTGTTGAGAGACGGGCCATATCCGTTGCGTCTCAATGCCAACTCCCCATATCATCCGCAAAATCCTTCCCATTTTTGTTCCTCACTTTCCCGGAATCATTGAAGCCAAAAAAATACGTCGCAAAAGAAAAAGCACTTAGGCGACGAGCTCAACGACACCACCAGCCTCCTGGATCTTCTTCTCAGCCAGGCGGCTCACCCAGCGGGCGCGGACGACCAGAGGGATTTCGGGGAGACGGCCCTTGCCGAGGACCTTGGAGTAGCCGAGAGGGAGGAGGTCGAGGACGGGAACGGTGTCCTTCTTCTCGCCAGAGACGTAGGCGTCACGGGTCTCGACGGGGACGAGGGCCCAGAGCTATTGGGTACGTTAGTTTTTTGTCTTTCTCTGTGTGTCCGTTCCACACTCGAATTTGGGAGAGATATTTACCTTGTCCAGGTTGATGACGGGCTTCCAGAAGGGGTTGGCGACCTTGTGGAAGTAACGCATACCGACCTTACCGAAGTAACCGGGATGGTACTATATTGCAGAAAACACAGCAAGTCAGCAAATCGTTGTCCTCTCCTCTTCGTCGTCGTCCCCGGTCGTCGTCAATTGGGGAGAGGGAATCGTGCGAACCTTGTCCATGTTGGTGCGGTGGTGGTGCTGACCACCGGCAAGACCACGACCTCCGGGATGCTTGCGGTGCTTGCCGACACGGCCGTGACCGGCGGAAACGTGTCCGCGGCTGTGGAAAAGAAGTCAAGTCAGTCTCTCTATTCCCCCATAGTGGCGTGTTGTGTGTTTGGGGCTTCTTCTTGAGGTTCCATGATCCCCTCGTCTGCCCCCACGTCCCTCATTTTTTTCTCGTCCGCCGGCCGGCACAGTCAACGGGAGAGGCAGCGCGTTCGAGACGAGAAAATAAAAGAGACTGGGAGCGAGAGAATCATGTAGCCATCGTGATCGTAACGTACAGCTTGCGGGACTTGTGAGTGCGGGTAGGCATGGCGACGGTTGTTGGCTGTTGTCGCTTTCCGGAATATTGCGTCCAGGTTACGAGGAAGTGGGCAGTGATGTTTTTGCGCTGCCCTACCAGAGAATGGGAAAAGTTCGGCTGATCCCCTCGAGGGTTGTTTTGCCCTAAGAGTTTTGGTTTTCTCGCTTGTGGGGCTGAGCCTGTGTGTGTGTTGTCATGGCCACGTGACCTGGGCTGGGCTCGTCACATCCAGGCCATCGTCTCTTTTGGGACGCCTCGGTGAGTCTACTCCCGTCTCGGTGAAGCGTCCAATCGTTGCTGGCTCATTTGGCTGGCTCCCCCTTTGCCCCATTGTTTTTTTGTATTCCTCTCCACTGTGGTACCTTAACGCCAGCAGGGAGACATCGACTTTCAGGAGCAGTATGAATCATCACGCATGGCTTTGCGTAGCTAGGTGCAGCAGGCAGCTCTCGAGATGAGCACCGACGTGGAGGTTGATGGCGTCGCCGCCAGCCTGGGGAACCTCGACTTCCACCACCCCTTCACGCCATACGATGTCCAGGAACAGTTTATGAGGACCGTGTACGACGTGCTAGAGGCGGGTAATGGTCGTGTCGGCATCCTCGAGAGCCCAACCGGAACAGTAGGTCTCATCAGTAGATTCATCATCATCATCATCACCAACTCTATCACATCAACGTTGCTACTACTGGACCGATTCTGACGATGCTTGCTTTGGGCTTCATCAGGGCAAGTCCCTGTCCCTCATCTGCGCGACCTTGACTTGGTTACGCAACCACAAGTCCTCAGCTCACGAGGCTACCCTGCAGCAAGCCGGTGAAGCGTATAAAGATGAACCATCATGGATGATTGATCAGCTCCTGCGGCAGAAACGCAGTGAGCTCGTACGGCAGTGGGAGGACAGAGAGAAGCGTCTTGAAGCTGCACGCTTGAAGGAGAGGGCCCTGGAAGAGCGCGTCCGCAAACGCCGTCGTATTGAAGATGGTGTTTTGCCCTCCACACATCGCTCCACCGATGACGAAGATGCCGAGTGGCTGCTCGACACCACTAGTAATGATCAGACAAGTTCCCAAGATCCACTGTCGGGTCTCAGCAAAGAGTCTCGAGAGATTCTGACCAAGATTGGCCTCGGAAAATACAAGGGACCTGAGGCTGCCGAGCAGGAGGCTCAGCTAGAAGAAGGCATCAAGGTGCGCCCCGACATTCACAACAAACATGCTGCCGCTCCTACAGAGGGCTTCACTGGTAACACGTCTTTCTTGTAGATATACTACACTTCCCGTACACACTCCCAGCTGTCACAATTCATCACCGAGCTTCGACGCCCAGCCTTCCCTTCGTCGTTGCCAAAGTCACTGGAGCTGCAAGGCGGGAAGCCAAAGACCGAGGCGGTCAAGCTCCTGCCGCTATCATCACGCCAGAGGCTCTGCATCAACCCCTCGGTATCGAAACTGGGGTCCGTCCAGGCCATCAATGACCGCTGCTCCGAGCTACAACAACCCAAGTCCGGCAAGAAGTGCCCGTATGTGCCCAAGGAGGAGCTACTTTCGCAGACAAACGAGTTTCGAGACACGGCTTTGGCGTCGATACCGGACATTGAGGATCTTCATCAGCTGGGGAAATCGCTGTCCGTCTGCCCTTACTATGCGTCCCGAACAGCCCTCCCTGGCGCCGAGATTGTCACGCTACCGTATCCGCTCCTCCTGCAGCAGAGTGCGCGGGAGGCTCTGGGGATCAAGCTCGAGGGCAATATCGTTGTCATTGACGAGGCGCACAACATCATGGACGCCGTGGCCAATGTGCATGCGGCCGAGATTACGCTCAACGACATGAAGAGGGCTAGGGGAATGCTGGGCGTCTATGTCAAACGCTTTGGCAAGAAGCTCAAGGGGGAGAATCGCGTCAATGTGGGCAGAGTGGGCAGGGTCATTGAGGGTCTGTCGGAATGGATGGAGGGTGCCATGAAGCTCAAGGTACGATACCAGAGATAGACTCCTGGTGATGGCGTATCTGCTAACTGATCCCAGGAACACGGCATCGTCGACCCCAACGACTTGACCCGCCACAAGGGCATTGACCAGATCAACATGTTCGAACTGATCAAGTACATACAAGAGTCCAAGTTGGCCTTTAAGATTGAGAGCTACGTGGCGCACGTGGAGAGCGAAAAGGACCCCAAGGCCGTGTCTCGGTCCAGCAGTCCCGTCCTCCACTCGCTCGTGTCGTTTCTTGTGGCCCTGACCAACTTGAGCTCCGAAGGCCGAATATTCTACGAGAAGACCGCACGGAGCGGCACTACACCACCCAACCTGCGACTGTCATACCTATTGCTATCACCGACACACGCCTTCTCGTCGATTGTCTCGAGCGCGCGAGCTGTCATACTGGCAGGCGGCACCATGTCGCCGTTTGACGACTATCGCGACCACTTGTTCCCGACCATGGACCAGAGCAAGATTACGACATTGAGCTGCGGGCACGTCATCCCCAAAGAGAACCTGTGCGTGTGGACGTTGGCATCCATGACAGCCGACTCGAAGTCAGCACCCTTTGAGTTTAGTTTCCAGAGGCGTGGCGACCGCGACATGATTACCAAGCTGGGACTGGCCATTGTCAATACATGCTCCATTATCCCCGACGGCGTCGTCGTTTTCTTCCCCAGCTACGCCTATCTCGACGAGGTGGTGGGCGTGTGGCAGCAGCAGGGGAAACAAGGACCGACAGTATGGTCGCGACTGGAGGCCCGCAAGGCCGTGTTTCGGGACACAAAGGCCGCATCGAGCGACGAGGTGCTCGACTTGTACTCGCGAGCCATTCTGGACCCTCCCCCAGCGGGGAGCAAGAGCAAGGGCGCCCTGCTGCTGAGTGTGGTGGGCGGCAAGATGTCAGAGGGCATCAACTTTTCGGACCGACTAGGTCGTTGCGTCATGGTTGTCGGACTGCCGTACCCCAACATTGCGTCGCCAGACTGGAAGGCCAAGATTGAGTACATCGAATCGGCCATGTACAAGCGGTTGACGGGCGAGGGTGAGGGCGAGGCGTCGGCGCGGGCCAAAGCCAAGCAGACGAGCCGGGACTTTTACGAGAACGCGTGCATGCGAGCCGTCAACCAGAGCGTGGGGAGGGCGATTCGACACCGCGGAGACTACGCGGCCATTGTGCTGGTGGACCGGCGATTTGCGACGGAGCGGATCCGCGGCAAGTTGCCGGGGTGGATCCAGGCGGGCATGCAGGCCGGCAGCGAGGACAAGGGACTCGGCGGCCTCATGGGGACACTGGGAGGGTTCTTTCGCAGCAGGGTCTGACACGGCTGATATCACACCACTGTGCTGTATCTGCACGCACCTTGTTGCCTTTGTATAACACTGGACTCTGCTGATATCGTCGAGAGTGTACGTGCGAGTCACGTGATAAACATGCCACCATGAGACTCGTCCATGAGAAGAAGATGGACGAAGTGTACACCTAATTAATACTACTACTAACTAAAGGAAGACGAGACAGAGGAAGAATACTAAGTAATAGTATAAACGAGGACGAGTGAAGATGGGAAAGTGACTCATGTAGAATTGGTGCGGAGGCGTTACCGGAGTTGGCCAGCTGCAAGATTTTGGTGCGGAGCGTCGCTTTTATGGTCCTCTCTATGTATGGGCCTTTGATAATTTTTCCTGCTTGACCCGAAGTCCGCGAGTACCCGACTCGACCTTTGTTGACTGAACTGAACTGACCCATATGTCGCTCATTTCCAGCCGTTTCAACGTCTTTGTCTGAGGAGCGAGAGGGAGATTTTGCCTTTTTTTTTTGTTCTTATATTTTTATTGAAAAGATCCAAGGGTTTGAGGCTCCAGTATGAGACAAGACATTGAGGACGGGCCTGGTGGCCAGCCCCCCCGCCAATCAATGGCCGACGAGACCGACGATGACTACAAGGACTGGGAGCGACGGTCCGTCCCGCCGTTCCTTCAGAGGATCGAGCGCGTGCTGCTCATGGGCCGTGTCGAGGCCAAGGGCATAGAGCCAGTTCCGGCGCGGCATCGTACGTCGAAGCGGTATTCCAACATTTTCACCATCTGGTGCTCGATGAATACCAACATCTTGGGGTATGTTCAAGAAGCCCATCTGATATACGATTCAACGATGCGATGCAATGCTGACATTCATATAAAGCATCCTGTTTGGACTGCTTGGCCCGAGCACGTATGGTCTTGGACTGAGGGACTCGGCGCTGGTGATTCTCTTCTTCTCGCTGCTGTCGAGCACGGCGCCGGCATATCTGGCTACCTTTGGACCCAAGACGGGGATGAGGCAGATGATCCAGGCGAGATATAGCTTTGGGTGAGTAGTTGAATGTGCCATGGTCAAGTACTACTACTAGTAGTAATGGTCCAGTGACTAACAGACTGTAGTCGCTACCTCGTCTCGGTCCCCGTTCTGCTCAACCTGGCTACTTTGACGGGCTTCATCATCATCATCTGCGTCGTGGGCGGACAGTGTCTGGCAGCCGTGTCGGACGACAGCCTGACGCCCGACGCGGGCATCGTCATCATTGCCATTCTCGGCCTGCTCATCTCCTTTTGCGGCTTCAAGATCCTGCACTACTACGAGACCTACGCTTTCATCCCTGCCGTCATCGCCATTGCCATTGCTGCGGGGTGCGGTGGTGGGGGTCTGAAGAAGCAGGCTGCACCTGAGGAGCCGCCCAGCGCATCCAACATTATGAGCTACGGCATGATTGTCGGCAGCTATATGATTCCTTATGCTGCCATTGCCAGCGACCTGACGACCTATTTCGACCCCAAGGTGCCGTCGTAAGTTGGCCTCTGTCCTTGCTGGTTCATGCATGACGTTATGCTAACGCACACTAGATGGCGGTCCTTTGCCTATACGTACTGGGGACTGTTGACACCGACGGTGCTCCTGATGACTCTGGGGGCAGCCATTGCGGGGGCCCTGCCCAACATGCCGTCGTGGCAGGCAGCGTACGACAAGACGCTGGTGGGCGGCGTGCTGGCCGCCATGGTGTCGTCGGCAGGCGGGTTCGGCAAGTTCATCGTCGTGGTGCTCTCGCTGACACTGCTGGGCAACGCAGCGAGCACCATGTACGCCATCACGCTCAACTTCCAGACTCTGTTCCCGTGGATGGTGCGCGTGCCGCGCTACGTCTTTTCCCTTGTTGTCACGGCCATTGCCATCCCCGTGGCCATCCGGGCGGTGGCGTCCAACTTCTTTGTCAGTCTCGAGAACTTTATCGCCCTCATCGGCTACTGGTCTGCCGCGTACGTGGGTATCGCGGCCGCCGACCACATCGTCTTTCGTCGGCAGTATCTGTCGTCGCAGGGTCCCGTGCCGTACTCCAAGGCGTATGACCATACTATCTGGAATGACAGGGCTAAGCTGCCGCTTGGGATTGCCGCCCTGGGCAGTGGTGTTTTGTCGTTTGGACTCGTCATCCCCTGCATGGAGCAGGTGTGGTGGACGGGGCCGATTGCCAAGACGACGGGTGATATTGGCTTCGAGGTGGCCTTTGTGCTCAGCGCTCTGCTGTATGTGCCGTTGCGTATGCTGGAGAAGCGGTGGACCGGGAGGTGAGACGACGAGTACTCCGTACAGTACCAAGTACGAGTACCGAGTATGAGTACCAAGTACGAGTATTCAACATGTTAGCATATCATCTTGCATATAATGAGCAAAGAATTCGATCCAGCGACAGTCATCCGGCGCATCTGTAGTGAGACTGAGACGGACGTTGTACGTAACGATGGACTAATACGGAGTACAGTACGGAGTACAAAACGGAGTACAAGACAGAGTACAATACAATACGGAGTGCAATGGATGACTCCGCCAGCCAGCCACCATCTCACCCGCTCCTTCCCTGTGAATTGAGTTTGTGCTACGTCAATGCTTCGCTCGCTTCCATTGAGCCTACGCAATCAATTGGCAAATCAAGAGGCAAGGGCGGCCCTTGCGCCTTCCCCAAGGCGCAACCGAGCTTGTTGAACTGTCAATTTGTGACTCACACGGCCATTCCGACATTTTGTGCTGCGCCGTTTGTGCACGGCGGGGTCAAATCCTGCATAACCAATCTCACGCCATGCATAACTTTTATCCAGTCACTCTTGCGCTGATCTTGCGCCAACCAACTCTCTCTCGCCCGCCCCCCAAGTATAAGTCGTCCCCTTCTCCTCCTCCTCGATCTTCTCCTCCTCCTTCTTCTTCTTCTTTTCTTCTGTATACAAACATCCGCCGTCGGATGAGTCTTCCCCCTCATCCGCGTGCCCCCCCAGAGCAACTGTGCTCTCCCCTTCCCCTGAAACCCAAGTAACCCAACCCAGCCTCTCTCTCCATCGGGAGAGGCGCCCTACTCTGCGCTCATGGCGTTCCAGTTCATCTCAGTATCAGCACTCGCTGTCCAATCGACATCTGGCTTCTTCAGGCCACAGCAACCCAAGAAGCCCGTCCCCCCGAAACTCTGAGTACGGGCTTCGACAAGATTTTCTTAGTAGTGGTGGTGGTGCCGGCGACTTCTCGATCCAGGGTCTGGACAATACCAGCAGCAGCAATCTCTTTGATCACTCTGATACTCTTGCCTTTCTGGACCATCAGGACTTTTTCAACGACAGCAACAAAGACAACAACAACAACAACAACAATATCAACATCAGCAACAGCATCACTTTTGAAACGACAACTGCAGACACACAAGTCACAGACACACAAGTCAACGACTTTGATTGGACCACTCTCGGGCTAGACGTCTTTGGAACTCAGCTTCTCGAGCCGGGATCTCTCGAACTCGATCTGGCTTCTTTCTCGGTCAATCATCAAACTACGCAGGACAACGTACTCTTTGGAGACCATCTCATGGATATGCCGGGAATTGGCGGGCCGCATCTAGGCCTGGGGTCGGGAGGTGCGTTTCATTCTCTCCTACTAAGGATTCTTCCCATCAAGGATGAACTGATATACTAATTCCATGTACAGACCACAACCTCTTCGACTCCATGTCCAACTCTGTCAGCCCGCAAAACGCCCTGCAGCCAACCCCCATGTCATCGGAAAACACCCCTGCCATTGCTCCTGGCCACTCGTCCACCTCGCCTTCTCAGTCGACCTCGTCTGAGAAGTCGTCGTCGTACAAGGCGCAGCAGGACAAGGATGACAAGGATGACCCCGTTAACAAGCGCCAGCGCAACACCATGGCCGCACGACGGTACCGCCAACGTCGCGTCGATCGACTCAGCGATCTGGAGCGTCGTCTCGAGGAGATGACTTCGGAGCGTGACGATCTGCGAGTTCGTCTGGCACGTCGTGAGGCCGAAGTTGGTGCCCTGCGTGAGGTGCTTTCTGCAAAGAAGTAATGGGTTCTGGTGTCTGTTTTTATTAGTTCAGCTCTATGTTTGTATTGTGTGTTTTTTTCGTCGTGTTTTTTTTTTTTTTGGATCGTCTGTCGATGGTACACTGGAGGATAAAGGATGGATCGTGGATTTGTTGTGGTATCTGCTCTGGCTCTCGAGAGGTATTCGGCTGTTAGCTTTGCTTTGGCCTGTAAACCCTTATACAATAGCGAATGGAATTTTTTCTTTTCTTGTTGCAACAACGTTTCGTTGATGTGTCAGACGATGTCGTTCTCTTCCTTTGATACAATGAATGATTTCATATAATTGTTCCATCAAATTCCGTTTCTTCATCACTCAACAAGGTGGGTTGGGTTGGCGGGGTGTGTGGGGATAGAGATGGAGATGGAGATGGAGATGTCTCCATGTTTATATCGACTTACACTGATATCAGATCTCGCCTTGGAATCACGACATGACATGACGATGTTTATGTTGAATGACTCGCATGGATGGATGTCATTGTACTCTATCAGAGCTTACTGACTTGACACTTTCTAGCTTCTCACGATATATATATATGACCATCAGGTTCGTTCTCTACATTGATCATCGTGTTTACAATCGTCTGTCCTACAAGTACAAGACTGTTGTCTACGGAGTACGGAGTACTGTGAGCGAGAATGACTCACGTTGAATCAACAATGATTTTTTAACAGCTCATAAATCGAGTGTCTTCCATGTCTTTCATGTACGGCGCGGTGATTCTCTTGGCTCTAGCTCTTGCATCTTCATACATCCAAGGCTCCAAGGCATGGTGGTTGAAGAATTGGAGACTTGAAGCTCGTGGAGCAGTTTTTTATGCAAGAGTTATGCAAGACGATGGGACCCCACAAGTTGGCTGGGCCGCATGCACGAGCGGGTAACTGTGGGGAAGCATCACGTTTGCTCAGAGTGAGCGAGAATGAGTCATAATTGCTCATTCGGAATCATCACTCACGAGTCACACTTGGTACGTTGGTACTATTGAAGCGGGCAAGGACTATTGTATGTACATGCATTAAAATAGTCAAGGCCCATCAAGGGCCGTGTGCTGCTTGCAATGGTTCCAGGCCGGTATGGATATATATCTAGTGCCTCTCTCCTCAAACGTCAACACCGTTTGGTGTTTGTTGGCTCTCCTCAGATATACCTGTCTGTACAGAGTACAGAGTACAGAGTACAAACCCGACAAACACCCGCATGTGCTGACCTGGTCACGGGAGCGAGGCTCGGGACGCGACGCGAAGCTCGGCCCTGTACGACTACACCGAGAGCGACAGCGACAGTACGGACTCTACGGAGTACGAGTACAGAGTACGGAGTACGGAGTACTAAATCAGACAGCAGGGAATGGGAATAGACAGTGCCGAAGGCTTAAAGCCGGTTACACATGTCCGGTGTGTCGGTACCTACGGACAGTGGTGGGTGCTTACTGAGTACACGGGGCGATGACAGAGGCAGTTGTCTGTTGTCATTGCCGCGACACGAGAAGAGGCGCAAGTGCTGATGCGAGATGGTGGCCTGGTTTCCTGTTGGGCCGGCTCGGGCCGTCTGGTACAAGAGGTTGCTGTTGCAGTGTTGCTTGAATTGGTCTATTCCAAGTTCCCATGCTGGGCTCAGCGACCGGCTCAGCCTTGGGATCTTGGAAGGAGAGAGAGGCAAGGGAGGGTTCATGCATGCAAAGCTGGGCACTGCCTGTTGCTTATCCGCCACTATCAGATAGTAAGATACAAGGCTGGCACGGCGAAACTACTGCTCCGTCAGACGGGCGAGAAGAACAGGGAAATGGCACTGGGGGAGAAGATAATAATAGGTGCTGACCGCTGAGCCATTGAGACGTGACGAGTTGTCTCAGCCACGGGGTCCATTCAAGCGTGTGAGCGTGACGCATGTGATCAGGTGGGTGAGCACTGAACATTGAACACTGAACAATAGAATAGCAAGAAGTCGGGCGAGCGAGCGAGCGCAGCGAGAAGGGCCTCCCCGGCTAGGGGCCGCCGGAGGCACACAAGCACACAAGGACGGAGAGGTGCCGGGAAGACTAGTAGACCAGTTGACTAGGTATTGAGAATTGCCGTATGTGTATTACCCCGTATCGACAGTGGACACTGGGCAGTGGACCATGGACATGGATGATGAACATGGATGCGATGTGAGATGCGGAGGGAGTCGGAGAGAGTGAGGAATAGTAGAGTCTCATTATCAATCGGCCATCATCAGGACAATCGGCATCGGCATCAGCATCAGCATCAGCACAATCGGCATCAGCAATTGGTAAGCAGGAAGAAATCATTTGCCGATTTCCGGGAAGAATCAATCAAGGAGGAAGGAACAATGGAAACAAGGGCGCAGTGGTCATTCAGTGGTACACAGTGGTATTCGTTCAGTGATATTTAGTGGTATTCAGCGGTATTCAGTATCATTCAGTGAGTGGTGTTCAGCGATGTTCAGTGGTGTTCAGGCATAAAGGAAGGTAAGCGTGACCGGGCTGCAACGCACCTGCCGTGATGCGTGACCAGGTCGCAGCACGTAAAACAGAAAGAGAGAAGGAGCAGATGACGATGGCCGTGGCCCACTTGCGTGACAGCCTCGCATATTCTCAGAACAAGCAATCACTTTACCTCTCTAACCTCTCCAACCTCTCTAACCTCTCCAACCTCATCTCATAACCTTTCTACTCTCTTCATGCTATATCCTTCATCATTACCTTCATCAACATCAACATCCACTCAGGCACACACCCCTCGTTGTGTGTCACCTGGGTCCTGCGTCACAGCCGTCGTACAGTACTCTGTACGGCTACTTTAGGATTTCACCATCAACGGCGGCACAGGCACAGGCACACCAATCCGTGCTTGTTCCCCTCGCCGCTGACAACCATTGATCTTATCAGGGCCAACAGCCGTCCACGATTGTACATTGCCCATCCAACCATCCTCGACCAACCAAACCGAATACCTCATCATCCTGTCTCTTGTCTTGTTGGCGAAATACCGGCCCGAGTACAGAGTACCGAGTACGCCATATCACAGAGTGCTACAGTTATAGCCTGTAGCATTTCAGCATCCAGCCGATCCATCATCCAACAAACCAGATCAAGCCCCAGACAGGCCCGCCTGGCACCTCCCCTGTCGATTCCAGCCCGTCGTGACCCCCACTGTCCACCTGCGGGCCCCCAACAAGGCCCCTTCAAGGTTGTCCGCGGGTAATTCAGCGGGCAATTCAGCGGCCTTATTCAGTGGCTTCGCCTTCTAGCCAGAGCTTGACTCGACTCTACAGTCTCTATTAATACTGCCCGCCGCAGTACGGAGCACCGCAGTACGGAGCACCGCACTAAGCACTTTGGCACTCAGTAGGCCTGGGGCCAAAACTCGCGCGGATCTCAACCGCCAAAGGGCTCCTGGTGCTCACTGCTCACAGGCTCTCTCGCAGGCTCTCTCACAGGCTCTCAAAGGCTCTCAAAGGCGCTGCCTACCCACATGCCACACCCCCGCCCCGCCTTGGAGCATTCAAGCCTTCACACTCGCCGCACAATCGCCGCCGTCTTCGTTCAACCTTGCCAGGCCCGGCGCCTTTCGTTTTGTCCGTCCCTCCTTCTCTTCGGCCGCCCATCCATCCACACAATCACTCTCTCCCTCTCCTTCTCCAACTCTCTGCTGTGTATTTACCCCCCACCACGACTGGTCGTGTCCGAGACGACCCCTCATCCCTGTCTCTGGCTTCCAGCACAGATTGTCTGCCTGGATCGTCAGCAGCCTTGGCTCTCGCCCCCGCCATGCCCGACCATCGCCACATGCGCTCCGGGAGCCTCAACATTCCCAGCGGCCAACGCCCGGGCCCTGCTGCCATGGCGCCCCCGCGATTCGATGGACCTAGGAGTCCCCCGAGTACGTTTATACACCCATTTCCTCTCGAGCCTGACCCAAGGCCATCTTAGCAGCCTGCCCTCGAGTTTTTTTTACTTCCTCCATTGGCCCAGCATCTGCCATGATTCTCCTCCCCTCCTCCATTGGCCCCGCTCGCCAGTCGCTGACAATGCCGCAGACACTGCACACGTTCCGTGCAAGTTTTTCCGCCAGGGAGCCTGCCAGGCCGGCAACGCCTGTCCCTTCAGCCACGACCTGGGGACCTCGGCCGAGACGGTCTGCAAATACTTTGCCAAGGTGAGAGAGAATTCGAGCCCTCACGCCCGCCCGCCGTCGAGGGCGCACGCACACACAATACTGCTGCTCTGATATAGAGTCCAACTCTTGGAATTGGTGGCTGACCTCGCGACTAGGGCAACTGCAAATTCGGTCCCAAGTGCGCCAATATCCACGTCCTCCCCGACGGCCGCCGCATCAACTATGGCAAGAATGGCGTCACAATAGGCCACTCTCAGCTCAACCTCGCTCCCGGCGCTGCTGGTACCGCTCCCACCCATCCCGGCCACAGCCCGACATCGCCCACGCCCTCCACCTCGACCGCTACCCCCCACAGCCCATCTCCCTCGCGACCCGCGACCTCGTCCAGCGCCCTCACAAACTCTCTATACGGTGACGACCCCACCAATCCCTTTACCTACGACGACCGCCACCGCCACGGACACCTGGGCCGCCAGCCGAGTCTCGACAACGGCCTCCCCGTTATCGATGCCCCTGCCTCATACCGAAACGGATCCAACTATGGATCCAACTACGGCTCTCCCCGTGACGAAGACTCACGCTTCCTCGGCCTGTCTCCCATGAGCGCCGCCAAGGGTCTGTCCATCCTCGACGCCCCACTCCCCGCCTCGTTCGATTCCAACGGCATCTCCAACGCCGCCCGCTTCCCCGCCGCGCCTTGGCCGTCATCGGTGCCTTCCAAGTTTGGCTTTGAGTCCCCTTCGTCGTCCCTCAACAATGCAAAGGATTCGCGCACGTCCGAGACGCTCAAGCTCCTCCACACCTCGGCGTTTGGCTCCTCGGACTACCTCGCCACCCCCATCGCCGGCAGCCCCACCAACTCGCAGTATGGCGGCATCGGCGACGAGTACTTTGGGAAGCGCGCCATGCACTCGTCACGCCTCACACGGCCCAAGATGCTCAGCTCCAGCCTGCCCAAGGCCACGTCGGCCGTCGACCATGACTGGGAGCCCGAGTTCGCCTTTGACGATTCTAACGACAACGTCCCGGAGAACTACGTTCCAGAGAACCTCCAGGAGCTGCTGACCCCGGCTGAGAAGGCCCGCCGAGGCTCCATCCGCGCCGATGATGCCAACGTCGAGGGCCTCTCCAAGTACGGGAGCCCCATTGGCACCAGCCCCGGTCGCTGGGGCCCCGCCTTCCCCCGTCAGAAGGACGACGACGACCTGTCTAGGTCGGCCCGCGCCGCACCCTCGGCCTTTGGCCACGTCGGCAGCCCCCTGCGCAACTCGACGCTGGCCCAGGAGATGGGAGGCGCCAATGGCTCGGGTCGACGCCCGTCGACGGGCATGCGCTCCAGCAGCGAGTCCATGTCGGTCCTGTCGCAGCAACTGCAGCGGAGCCGACTGGACGACGCTATCGGCCCTGCCATTGGCGCCGGTGCCGGTGCCAGCAACAGCAACAACAGCACCCACAGCCCTCTTCTCCACCCATCAGCTGCCCGTCATGCGACAGCGACGACGACGCCGGTATCGGTCTCGTCGGCAGGCAGGGAGCGTCACATGGAGCGTCACGTGTCGAGCGGCAGCATCAGCTCGTCTGTCACGGGACGGTTCACGACGCCCATTGACGAGGAGGACCCGGACTTTGTCTTCAGCATGGAGGAAGAGGACGATGCGGCCACGATCCGATCGCACAAGAGGGGCTCTTCTGGGCTCAACATGTCGGGTGGATGGGGTGGCAGCAGCTACGCCTCGGCCGTGTCTGGATCCAAGGCCAACGGGACCACGGCACCTGGCGCCAAGGACGATGACAGCGCCAACAAGGGTGACCGGTGACGATGAGCATCGGAAGAGTGTTGTTGCTTTTCATACCACCTCTTGCATTTCCAGTCTTTTTTTTTTCTTCTTTGTTTTTGGTTTCCCTCTACGTCATCAGCGACCTGAGAAAAAGCTCCCCGGAAAAATACATGTATGATCTTGACGTTTTCTTTTGGCTTTTATACTAGGAGGTTTAAGGCGCGTGTTTGTTTTCTCACATCTCTCCCATTTCCTCATTTCCCCATTTCCCTCCCATCTATTTATTGATTCTCTCATTTATTTGCTCTCATTGGTACATGGAAAGACAAAAAAAATCACACGGTCATGGTTTATACTGCCTCGTTTGCTCAGAACTGGGGCCGTCATAGGAATCCTCATAGGAATCCTCCTGGGGAATCACGCATATCTATCTCGTCTTGGTGTTGCCCGCTAGACAGGACATTTGACAAGTTAATACTACGTATATTGGAGATGTCTTTTCAGGACTTGAGCACTTCTCAGCACTTGAGCACTTACCAGCACTTGTTTCTTGTGACATGGATACGACGTACATTAGGACATGGGCTACATTGAGTGGCATACTTTAACAGAACTGACGTTGCTAAAGCAGGTATAAAGTACAGGTATGAACACATGGAACAGAACTGACGTGACTAGGTAATGTACAAAGTACCAACAGATACAACAGATGATAGGGTTGCTTGTGCAGTCCTTACGAGAGTAATCAAACAAATAGGAGCTTGGTCTTTTCTATACACTAATACAGTAGGGAGAATGACTCCCCGGGGTAATATCTGAGGAGAACCCATGTTCAACGCTCTTTACAAAACGCCGTTTCCTCTTTCCTCTTTCCTCTTCTTTTTGCCAATCCGTCTTTTGAATACCATGCACATTGAAAACGACAGTGGTCCTCCTCTCCCCCTTTGTATCCCTCTTCCCTTGGATGTTTCTCCAATCACCACTTTCGACTGTAGATGACCCGAGGTGGTGTGGTGTGGTGTGGTGCAGTAGTCGTACATGGAAGACAAAGAAAGGAAAATCAAGAATAGGAAATCAACAGACAAGGTGTTGGTGTTGGGAAACTAGGGAGGGGGGGGAGAAGGGGAGGACTATGTGTCTTTGTTTTGTTTTCGTTGAGAGAGGGCGTTTAAGCGGCGTCGGGCTGGTTGAGGATGTAGGTCACGGCCTGGTCGACTGGAGGGGGTTAGCATGATGCAGGAAGAGTTGAGAACAGACTCTCTCAACAGAGTCTCCCAAGAACAGAGGGTAGACTTACTAGAGTGGATAGAGTCGGCGTCCTTGTCGGGAATCTCAATGCTAAACTCCTCCTCAATGGCCATGACGACCTCGACGGTGTCGAGGCTATCGAGGCCGAGGTCGTTGGCGAAGTGAGCGGCAGGCTTGATCTGTGGGGAGTTAGCACATGAACAACAGCAAGTATCGAAGTGTCGAATGGATCGTCAGGTAATATCGTCACATACGTTGGAAGCGTCGTTGACCTATACGCGGATTGTTAGCCGATGTTGCCATGACATGGTGACGGTGACCGTCCATAGGGGTGACGAGCTGGAAGCTGAGCTGAGAGAGCTGAGAGCTGAGCTGCTCGGAAGAGTGAGAGGAAACTGACCTTGTCAAAGCCCTGGAGCAGGCTGATGATGCGACCCTCGACCTCCTCCTTGTTCAGGGCACCACCAGCAGAGTACATCCTCACGGCGTGGACGGCGGGCGCACGGGGGGCCATGGCGATGGAGACGCGAGCGACCGGCTTGGTCATGAAGGTGCGCTGCATGGTGGCAGGGCGGACAGCAGCGCGGGTGCTGGCGCGGAGGGCGGAGCGGGCGAAGGCGGTGCGGAACATGATTGCGGTGTGTATGAAGTCACAAGATGGACGAATTAAGAGATGTGGTTGATGGTAGGGACGGGGGGAGGTTGATGATGGCGGATGGGGGATAACGGGGTAGTAAATTCTCGCGGGCGGCGGATATTGGCTGGACTGGCTACCAGCTGGACGCTTCGGAGGTTTGGGGCCTCGGGGGGGGAACAGACCAGACAGACAGGCAGACAGGGTGGGTGGCTCTGGCCAATGGGAGCGTCACGTGAAGTCTGTTAAGTGGATGAGTCATCTGATTGCTCGAAACGCTTATTGGCCCACTCTTTGCCGAGCTGTCGTTTCCGTGCAGGGCGACGAGGCGATTACCCGGCATCGTCGTAAAGGGGCGTTCCTTCCTCGGGGGAAACTTGCTTCTACAGAGCATGGCAGGAGGTCTTTATAGGATTGGGAAGGAAGGAGCGGACTGGGTTGAATTATCATGGACTCATTTGTATTCGACTCAACCCTGCGTTTCTAGATTGACCATCTACCAGACTTGAACAGCTATAGTTGGGCTGGACTGAGCTGCTGAGCTGCATCTACACTGAAGCTTTAGGCACATTACTCTGATCCATCATCTTTGCCATCTCCAATTCTTCCAAGCTTGCTGATAACATGCCATCCCTCCAACTCCACAGCGTGAGAACCATGGCTCCTGGACCAAACATGCCGCCCACCACGACTGTCAGACCCGCGATCCAGTACCAGGCCATGACCTGCTTCTGCTTCCTCTCTCTGGATGACTGGACGTGGTTCACGGACAGGGAGCTCACCAACCACAGGTATACCCCCGCGAAGCTGCAGATGTAGTCATACTGCATGAGCACAGGCATAAAGGCCCCGGGATTGTGCGGAGCCCGAAGAAGATACTTGGGCATGTATATCTCTGCCAACGACAGTCCCGATTCCCAGAGCATGTAGTGGTATGCTGCTGCGCTGACCGCGGCCAAGATGATGACGGTGCCGCGAATGATGCGCCTGCTGCTGGAGCTGGATCTGAAGCTGGATCTCGAGGCAGAGACGATTGGGCCAAGCGCCTTGGTGCACATCCAGAACACAACCGACCACCACACAGGAAAGAACTGCCACAGGCTGCACCACCACATCCGGGCCTGATAGTTTGGGTGGAGGTACGAGGCGAAGTGAGGTAGGTAATACGCCATAACCACCGTCGGCAAAAGAGAAGCTGCCTGTTCTGTCGGGATGACCACGGCGTCGTCCGACGGCGCCGAGGCAGAATGAGAAGAAGAAGAAGAAGCCTGGCCTCGCCGCCTCCATAGCTGGATCATGTACACGGAGAAGAATCCAGGTACGGCTAGTCCCATGGTGGCACATTGGCCGACGAAGAAAAGGACAAAGGAGCTGGCACGTCAGAATACACGCGAAACCCAAGCATTGCTGCGAAGCATGGCGTCTGCCACGGAGCACTCACTACTGCAGGATAGTGCCGCGATTCATGCCTCGACACGACTCGACCGTGAGCACAGCGTTGATGGCCGCGAGCTCAGTCAAGAAGACAAACGATTGCCAGTAGGCCGGGGGATCCGCCGGGTAGAGTTGCAGCTGCGCAAAGACGAGAACGAGGGTTCCCAGGGCCTTGTCGACCTGGATGATGCCGGTGAACGACGACAGGAGAGGCACCTTGACGCCGTTCATGGAGAAGACGCCGCTGCTAAGGGCGCTCTCCACACTCGTGGAAATGGCTGACGAGATGGAGAATAGGACGAGGACGCGAAGCATGACCAGGGCCGAGAGCCCAAAGGATGCCAGCATGATCACCAAGTGACGGGTCGACGGGAATGAGGCCATTATGAAGCTCCGAAGCTCCCGGCTAGAAGACAGACAATGAATAGAAAAAGGACGGACCGCTCAGCATCTTTATTCTCACCATTGCCCTCTCTCGACTGCATCGCGCGACTACCTCGTCTGACAAAAGGCTCTATTCATACTGCCAGTGTACGAGCACAGCTCGACATGGATGTGAGGATGTGGCATGTTTTCGGTCAAGGTTAACGGGCCGGTGGCCGTTACGTGCCACGGGCGGCATGACAATAGCCTATTCACCTCATCCCGGCCTATTGCCCTCGGTCTTTTCAGCCATCTGCCGCCGGCAACCGTGTTACCGGCGACATTACCAACATGGAGCAGCCATCGCAAGCACAGCACAGCACAACCTGCAGACAATATTGTGTCGTGGTTGGTTTGTGTACGTCTTCTTCTCTTGTTTGTCGCTGTGACGAGGTGACAATCGGAAGCGGCGGACAATCAATCGACTGCGACGTAAGCAAAAATGTGTTGACGTTGCACGGCCGATTGAACCCTTGGACAGTGACCCTGGAACAGTGACCCTTGGACAGTGAGCAACTGCAACCTCGCAGGCCCAAGTCCAGGTCCGTTGTACAGCATCCTCGTACTCGCTCGCCTTGCCTTGTCTGTGGGCTCGGACGACAGATATGAACACCAATATTTACCTTTGGCTTTTGGAGCGGGGTCAATTGACAAGTTGAAAGTTGGACTTGAAGCTCTGTGTCTCAATCAAACCCCCTCTTTGGCCCTCTTTGACCCTCTTTGGCTTGCGTGTGTCACGTTGACATGCAGAAAGGACATACTCCGTACAGAAGGGAGGCAACCCCTCCAGTTACCCATCGTGGCGAGTCAGAAGACGAAGATCAAAGAGGGATGAACAAGCACATGAACGACGAAAAAGGGAACTTGATGACGACAGCTCCACGCGTCTTTACCAGACGACGACTCCTCGATTGCAATCTTCACCGGGATGACATCAAGTTCGGAAGAAGCACGTTGCAGACATGCCGCAGGGGACAGTTGTCCGACTGGTAATAAAAAGACATTCCCGTCTAGGAAGGCCTCTGCATCCTGCAAGCAAGAAGCAATCCGAAAGGCTCAAAGACGAGAATCGCTAATCGGTGCCGCGACGGGCCGTTACAGCGTGATACAACACATTGGAAGCCTGTCCCTAAACTCTCATTAGGCTCTACGCTTTTGAAGTTCCTTGATTGAGTTGAGTTACACAACTGACACCCTCAACAATTAGTCTCGCGTGTTTTCCCCTTGTGCCTTGGCTGGTGTGCCCTGGTTGGTGTACCTTGGCTGGTATGCAGCGGGAGGACATGGGAAGTGGGAAGTGGGTGGTGAGTTGCGTGGGCCGCTGATTGTTTCTCCTCTGGGAAGGTCAATCAATGTCCTGCATAACGCCGAACGGGCCTTTACCAGACAGAGGAACTGCGACGGACCGACATCCCAGTCGACGGGTCCAACTGATGACGAGCTGCCCAAACCAACGGGACTTGTCTTTCTTTTGGGACTTTTCCTTCTCTTTGCTGCCTGCCAGAAAAGAAAGGCAAATGTCTACAGGTCAGTCAGTACAAAGTGCAAGCACAGGCAGAAACAAAGTCAAATGTCGATAGCTGGACAATTAAAGTAACATACTCTGTACAGGTAGCCCAGGAGTCAATTCTCAACGGGCGCAAGGCAAAAAAGCCTATCGCCTAGGCTGATGTATTGTCCAGGCTGCATCCAGGCTCATGTACGAAACCGATGTACCATTGAGACACAGCGTCAATGTGGCGTCCGTTGAAGACAAACTGCAACGCTTGCAGCAGCAGTCAGCAGGAAACGGGAATCCGAATCCCAATACGCCCTGTTTCAAACTGCCGATCACTCGGGAGAAATCCAGAGCCAAGGCAGGTCAAGGCAGGTCAATCTGCAAGGCCCAAGTTGACTTCCCCTGTTCCGGCCATTAGGAACAGACTGATCATACAGTTGAACCCAACGTTTTCATATGAACCCCGGCAGTCGATCGGCATCCTCGAAGCTTAAAGATGCTTGGTTCCTTTGCCCTTGTTCCTTATCATCCCCCCCTGTCCTGTATTATATATCCTCTCGTTCCTCACATGTTCGTTTTTCTCTGCTATTCTTGTTCTTTCAAGCTGGTCTTGTATCGTTCACAGTAGCAACCAACCATGAAGCTTCACTTTGGTCTCACACTCCTCGGTGCTCTCGCCGCAACAGCATGTCTCCTCCCCGAGGAGATGGAGGCCGAGAGAGAATACCACATGACCAACATACGTCCCAGCCGGTCACGCCGCTTCCCATCATCACTATCAAAACGCTCATTGAACAGCTTCCCCATCGGCAAGGGTGATCGGTTTGAGCAGGGCACCATCACGCCCACGGGGATTGGCCTGGGCGGGCCATTCAAGGACTCCATCCTCAGTGTCGACGAGGTGACCTCTGGCCTGGCTGCTCTGCAGGTTTCCTACCCCGACAAGGTCAAGCTCTTCAGGCCGCCGTTCAAGACGCACGAGGGTCGTGCGATGGAGGCAGCCGTGGTGGGCATCGGCGGAGACGAGGAAATCATGGAGCCCCGGGCTTTCATCATGAGCGGCATCCACGCGCGCGAGAGAGGAGGTCCCGACCACGTGCTGTACTTTGTGGCCGACCTGCTCGACGCGCACGAGCGCGGCTCAGGTCTCATGTACGGAGGCAAGAAGTTCTCGGCACAGGAGGTGGCGGACGCCCTGACGGCTGGGATCGTGGTCCTCCCCGTGGCGAACCCGGACGGCGTGGCCTACGACCAGGAGACGGGGACGTGCTGGCGCAAGAACCGCCGGCCTGCGTCGCCGTACCGGAGCGGCGGGCAGAAGCAGCAGCAGGCCACGGGCGTGGATCTGAACCGCAACTTTGACTTTCTGTGGGACTACAAGGCGGCCTTCAACCAGGACGTGCCCGAGAGCGGGACCGTGGCATCAGACGACCCAGCGTCGGAGATTTACCACGGCGAGTCGGCTGAGTCGGAGCCCGAGACGCAGGCGGTGCGGTGGATTATGGACAGCTTCAACGAGACGCTCTCGTGGTTCGTGGACCTGCACTCGTACGGCGGGAAGGTGCTGTACGCGTGGGGAGACGACGACGCCGGCACGCAGGATCCCGAGCAGAATCTGGGCAACCCGTGGTACGACGGCCAGAGGGGCTTCACGGGGACAGACCCTGTCGACAGTCGGTACAAGGAGCACTTTTCCGTGGGGGATCTTGAGATTTCCGAGGAGACGGCGTCTGCCATGGTCAAGACGATGAATGAGGTTGGGGGTGCGAGCGGCAACCAAATCAGCCAGCGCACCAGTCAGATCAGCCAGAGCAGCAGCCAGAGGAAGACCAGGAGCATCAGGGACAGCGCCCCCACCAAGGGCAACAAGGACAAGACCGTCCGAGAGAGTCAGAGTCTACCCGGCCCATTCACCTACCGTGCCCAGCCAAGCGTGGGACTGTACCCGACAAGCGGAGCGAGCACCGACTACGCCATGAGCCGGTACTACGGCGGCAAGACGTGCGGCGCGGCCATGATGTACGGGCTCACGGTCGAGTTTGGCCAGTACAGCACGGCGGATCACTCGTGTCCGTTTTACCCCGACGGGCAGGAGTATCATGACTCGATGGCGCAGGTGGCGGCTGGGTTGTTGGAGATGATGGGGGTTGTTGGGGGGGTGAATGGGGAGACGAGGTATAAGAAGTGTTAGCTTGCTTGCTCTGGTCAGTTTTGTTTTGATCAGGTCTTGTCTGGTATGGCCTGGTACAGTCTGGCCTGCTTTGTCTTGCTGTCGTGGGTTTCTGTTGTTTCTTTGTTATGCATATATGGTGTTTGGCTATGATGATACCTGGTGTTGGGTTTTGCTGGGTTCTTTGCTGGTTTCCGGTTGATGGTGTATTCGATTGAATTGAATTCCATCACTTTCTCTTGAGCTTCTCTTGAACTGTATCATCTTATATCGTTTCTGCCTTGTTGTCTTGATTCGTACTTGAAATATGCTGTGCTGCATTCTTGATATGTGGGTCTCGATCTTTGGCAGAAATTGATCAAATACCGAATTGACACTACACAATCAGCATTGTCAATTGAAGAACATGAGAACGATCCAAGAACACTCCAAGAATAATTCAAGAATAATTCAAATGAAGTCAGTAAACTGGAAGTTGTCAAAGTTGTTGCGATGCCGGCACTCCTTAGCTACCACCGCAATTTCACTCGGGCCGAAGACGGAGCAGCGCACGGTCCAACCGCCAGGCAAACACCTCCCGCCGCCAGGCCACAACTAGCCCCCTTGCCGACCCTGGGGAACTGGAGTCTGGAGAAATCTTCTCCGCTGTGGGCTGTGGGCTGACTGTGGGCTGTACAGTGGGACACCGGGGCAAAAAGAGGAGATGGGATAATCAAAGGCCTCATTGGCCGCGACGACATTCTCCGCACGGGGCAAAACATGGGGTTGCGTGTAAATGGATGGCAGCCCCGTTGAATGGAAGAGGTCCAAGGAAGTGGAAGTGCTCCAAGAAAGTGGAAGTTGTACAATTGTATTTGTCTACCTGGACAGAAGAAAAAAAGACAAGACAGAGGACAAAGGGAATTGTAGCAAACGCAATGTATTTCGGAAGTAGTTTGTAGTGGTTTGTTGTTGTTCGGTTATCGGTAGGGAGCGTCGGCGCGGATGACGGCCGCGAGTTCGGGTTCCCACTTGTCGCCGTTGGAGAGGAGTTTTTCTGTGGAAGAGTTAGTATTCAGTATGCACGGAAGTAGAATAAAGGTAGGAAGAGCAGAGGGAGTAAGAGAGAGTCAAGGTGGACTGCTTGGGGGGTTGTACCCTTGTTGTAGAGGAGCTCCTCCCTCGTCTCGGTGGCGTATTCGGCATTGGGACTCTCGACAATGGCATCGACAGGGCACGACTCCTGGCAGAAGCCGCAGTAGATGCATTTCGTCATGTCAATGTCGTATCGGGAGGTGCGGCGGGATCCGTCGGCGCGCTCCTCGGCCTCGATGGTGATGGCTTGGGCGGGGCAGATCTAGACAAAACAGCTGTCAATACAAACAAGAACACACAGATATCAAAGCAAAGAGAGAGACAGAGAGAAGAGGACTTACCGCTTCGCAGAGCTTGCAGGCAATGCACCGCTCCTCACCAGAGGGATATCTCCTCAGAGCATGCTCGCCACGGAAGCGGGGAGAGATGGGGCCCTAGAATCCATCAGCACATTGATCAAGATCGTTCAAGAGATATCCAGCAAGATCCAGCAAGGACACCAGGGATAGAAAGCGCTCTTGTACCTTTTCAAATGGATAATAAATCGTATAGGGCGGTCGGAAATACTGCTCCAGCAAGACGTACATGCCCCTCGCCATCTCGGTGAGGAGAAAGTACTTGCCCATCCGGTCGAGCAGCGTGTCATTGTCCCAGTGCCATTTGACCTGCTTGCTTGTGCGGAAGTTGGCGGGAGGGGCTCCGAGGGGAGTGGCATAGCCTCGCGTCTGCTGGCGGATAGCAACCAGGATCGCCTTTGATGTCGTCGTCGTCGTTGTCGCGGATGCTGCTGCCCTGGTCCGTGGCAGAGACGACATCACCTGATGCCGGGCGAGGGCGGCCATGGTGGAGTTTGGGGAGTTTGTGGTTTCTTTTTTTTTTTTTTTTTTTGT
>FYEU01000292.1:43027-144042 GCA_900188575.1 Geosmithia putterillii | reverse complement strand
GGCCATGGTGGAGTTTGGGGAGTTTGTGGTTTCTTTTTTTTTTTTTTTTTTGGTGTGTTTGGTTCTTTCAATTTGGTTCAATCTTTGGACCTCTTGGTGATGGAGGTTTCCTTTCGTCAATCCAATTGAATATGGATACTCTGTAGTACCAGATGATGCCCTCGATGGTTGCGAGTGGTGGCGCTTTCGGCTATTACCTGCGTGAGGGATTACAACCTATCAATGCTGATTGGCTCGAGGGATGTCACGTGATTCTGCACGTGCACCCACTGTAGACATCAGACATCATGCCATTCTACCAGCATCACAGTCAGATACATGTACATATATATTCTAGACTCTTTTGCAATTGACATGAAGTATCTAGATTAGAACAAGATATTCCTTCTTCTAGATACTGTATCAATTGCAGTATCCACCGCTGTACGGCTCTCCCTCTTCTTCTCCAAGAAAACAAAAACAAAAAAAACAAAACATCCAGCCTACAAAGATGCACTTTGGGTTCGTAACGTTCCGGAAAGAAGAAGAATAATAATAAGGAGAAGAATAGTTATATTTTGAAACCTGTTGCCCTTAATATCCCGTGATTAAGTCAATGTATGCGAGTTCGAAATCAGATTATTCGACATCAACACACCAAGATCTAACTACTACTGTCTCCCTCAACGGTGCCGGTGTCATCTTAGTAGTAGACAATCTTGAAGTTCTCATCGACGTCCTTATTTCGCGACAATGTGTTAGTACTCATGTCCATGGAAACCTGTAGATTAGTACTTCAGGACTCACATTGCCGGCAGTCTCAGCCCGAGGGTTCTTCTCAGCCTGCATACATGTACTGTCAGTCAGAGATTCATCTTCATTTGGTCCTTGGATGCAGTATCCTTGGAGGCAGTAGTTACTCACACTTGGCTCGCGAGCCTCCAAGTCCCGGGGTGCCACAGGGGCAACCGCCATGGCAAGAGCGCCTTGGAATAGAAAGAGGCCACTGGCCAGGATGGCGAAGACCTTCATCTTTAGAGAGGGTATTTGGAAAAGGGTCTTTAGAAAAAGAAAGGTTTGGTGATCTTTGCGTGAGCTTTGTTGAATGAGTCGATGAGGATGCAGTTGCGCTTTAGTTACACTATTGGGGCACGACCGATGCTCTATATATATAGTCATGGAGACCTCATGGAGACCACATGGATCGCGTGAACGATTGTCTCTTCTCTTTCGTCTTCTCGCTTCAACCTTGAAGCATGTACTCGAACCTGCAAGACCAACGCTGTTGGTGAATGATGGTGCTATCTGGGATGCATCTTGACATGCGCGTCAATCAGTGCTAGTACGTAGTATGTCGGTCGTTTCGAGTATTGGTGAAGGTGCAATCCCATGACCAGGGGCCCCTGCAAGGGAACTAGCCGTGAGCGAAGTGACCCCATGACCAACTCTACTCGTATAAGTCGAGTCTATTAACCTTGATACGAGTAATAATGCCTATTATCTCTCGCTGTTAGACAGCAAAGTGCTACCTGCGTTAAAAAAGTTCCAGTGTATTAATCAGTATTAATACTACTCGTACGCACTGCGTAATATATACGGAGCAATGGGTACGGAGTAAACCAACGAGTAAGATATACGACCAACAGTCTGACATGGACCAACAGTCTGACATGGACCAACAGTCTGCCATGGACCAACAATCTGCCACGAGCCAAGCTGCCACGAGCCAACAAGACGCTAATTTCTCCACCCTGGCAATTCGACCTTCTTGTTCGGGATATTTTCTCGTTGATTTCGAGATGTTGAAGCTGTATTTCGCCATGGTATTGCCACAGCCAGATATGGGAATACACCACGAGTGGTTGCTGGCTGATATATCGTCGCAGGGGCTCCTGGTAAAGCCGACAACTTGCATCAAGCAAGCGACGTACGAGTAGAAGCTATGCGAAACTATGGTCGCTTGGAAAGCTCGCTTGGAAGGCTTGGCCATGTCGAGAACGAGGCTGTGTTCGTGTTGGTCACCGGGAAATCAAGTCCAAGTATCAACAGCCGGAGATGCTGGTGGCAGGAACTGGGCCCAGCCCAAGACATGACTATGAGGTCAATGACTGGCGTAGTTGTATTTGGAGTTGAGAACAGTACTCCGTACAAGTATATGACTCTCTACGTATCAGTATGGGCCAGTGTATCGCCTCGCTCACAGCTGGCCTGGTGGACAATGATGGAGGTGAAGTCAGTATGCGGGGCTTAAATGGAGGGGTTGTTTGACGACTAGATGTAGCATGGTTCACCATGTTCAACGTCAGGAGCATATTGCCCGATATTGGTCGAGACAGAAGTGTACTTGTAAGTACAGGAAGTGGCCGTATGCTACACTACATGCTTGGCACGGGCAGACTTGGCACGGGAGCAGAGGGAGAATGCCGTAGTATATGATATGTAGTATGCATTGTTCGATAAGACTATTGGAAAACAAAAGTCCTAAGACCCTTGCTGAATTACTTGTACAGACGTCGCCATATGCCGGATTTCTGACAAACATCCACATCCACGTACGACCCCCTTGATCAAGCCTGCGCAACGTGATAATGACCCATCGGCTTTCACAAGCCAGTCAAACGGCTAGGAACTGTCGGATCCCACTCTTGAAGATTTCTATCCACTGCCCATTGGCGGATTTCATCAAAGTTGCGGCAGGTTTGTGTGGTGCTCATATTGAGGTGCCACTTACCCAGTCGCTCGTTCCAGTTCCAATGTGTCGCCCCGAGGTTGCTTGAGCACTGCGTAGCTTGCCGAATACGATCGACACAGTGATCTTTCCATGATGATTGTTTTTTTAGTAACCCATGTTCATGATAGTATCGGGGAAGATTGAACATTGGGGCAATGTTGATGCATACCGTGATGGGTCGACATGTCCAGGTCTCGAGTGCCGTTGGGAAAGAAGACACTATAATCAGGGAACCTTTCCGGGTAGAGACTTTTTCGAAGCGCGTTCTGCAGGGGTTGTTGTACATAGTAAGAATCGGCTATCTCAGAGAAGAAGAAGAATCCAAAGGAGGGGGCTGTTCTGGTCTCTCTCTCACAAGACAGTGCAGTTGATGGAAAACCTCGAGGGAAATGATGCCGTCTCCCTCTGTTCCTGGGACTACCATGGTGCGATCGGGAAGACGTTTGGCAGATTCTGCGTCAATAATAGTAGCGCTTGTGTCTTGAATGATGTATGGTTAGCCATGACAAGGCGTATTTCATATTTGCTCTAGACATGGACTTATTCATACTCCGGTACAGCATATCCCATAGTTCGTCTTTGACCTCGTCCGGGGGGCCTTGCATCGGGGAAAGCTGGTGAACATTGTCGAGGAAGACGACTTCTTTATACTTGACGATATGTCTGGCGGGCGCTGTAACATTTCATGTTAGATACATCAATGCCTCTTCTTCTTTTCTGCTTCTTGGGTAGGGTTTGTAAGGGCACACCGTTGGCTCTTACAATAGACTTCCTCGTGTATACGCTCCGGTCGGGTCGTCAATGACCAGGTAAGAATCGCAAGCAGGATGGCGTTTGTGGCATAGAGTATTCCTATGTGGGCCTTTCTAAAGCCCGAGGCTGTGGAAATAGAGCTTCCATGGGAGGACTGGGTTGATACCTCATGTAGAAAGGCCTCAGCCTCTGGGTTTTTCGTGTGATGCCGACCGTCTTCCATGGCGTTTCTCCATGTAGTTTGGGATGTCCAAGACCGTAGGCAGAGCTGGAGGTATAAGGAACTAAAATGAGGTACGAGTGTACGTTTTGGTTTGGGGCCATGGGAAGATAGACGCATACGGTTATCTCTTATAATCAAATATCACGCCAGGAGTGGTATGCAGGGCGGGAAACGGGGCCTACCCCGGCGTTATAATACTGTCTGTGGTAATATTAGTATGTATACATGTATGTATATGTAGTCCTCCCCGCGGCCGTCCCTCCCCTCCCCCAACGCATTACACTTTACTTGTACAACCGTGGTAACAGGCAGCCATGACTTCTCTTTCCATGAAACATTACTTTCCGTTAAGCCAAGGCGACATACGTCCAGATCTTGGTGAACAAAGTGCTCGAAAACCCCAAATATCCGATTATATGCACAAGGTGGCAAGGCCTCTTGCTATCATTGCTATTATTCTGGCTAGCTTTCTTGTGGGATATTACTTGGCGTCACACCCAGGCTGTTCCGAGTCGCCATCCCAGCACGAAAAGCCATGGTGTAAGACCGAAATTCGCTATCGAGACTAAGACTCCAATATTTTAATGATATGCTGGCTAACAGATACTATTGAATCTAGCCACAGAACTGCCGTCTTTTACGGCAGTCCCGACGCGCTTCAACGGATCGTTTGAGTTCAGCAACAGATATCGTGGCGATCCCAGCCCCGAGCTTGATGAGGCGTGGGATCGCTTCACCGAACATGGTTCGTTTAGTCTAGGAATCTTTCATGTACTGTTGCGAATTTGGTTCATCTGCTAACAGTCGCCCCCCCAATGTACATGTAGCCTTGATTGATGGCACGGCCTCGCTGCTCTCCGTCAGCGAGAGTGACATTCGTCGGGCGAATAAGACTGCTCCCGAGGACTGGTTCAACAGTACCGTCCCAGTCGATGAAGTCAGTGGGGGCTACCTAGGTACTCTGGAGATTTTCCATCAGCTACACTGCCTGGTATGCAGGAAATCAATCCCCATCCTCATCTTCAATGTGATCCCTCTTGGTGTAGCTGACACTGATCAATCCCATCCTACCTACAGAACATGCTACGCAAGGCCCTCCACTCCGATTATTATACTATGATGCAAGCTCTTCCAAACGGAACCTATCCTTGGCGACTCAGGACTCATCTTGGTAAGAGATTCCCATTCATTCTCTCATGAGAGAGATGCGGTGACTGGATCTAACTAACCTGGTATTCTATTTTTCGCAGACCACTGCGTGGAGATCATTCGGCAGGTCATTAGCTGCCACGCGGACACCGGCCTCATCACTTTCCACTGGGTCAAGGGAAATGATGCCCCCTATCCCGATTTCAATACATGGCACCAGTGCAAGGATCCGGAGCAAGTCTTGGCCTGGTCTAAAGCGAGGGAGGCGCCTGTGCGCCGCCTGGTGACAAAGGATTCCTTGTCCAACATTATAGAGATGCCTTCTCCTCCGTAACAAACAGGCAGGGGCTAATCCTGGGAACTGGTTCAAGAGGGCGTTGGCTATGGTGTTGACAGCTGGTGAGCCGGGTATTCTACTAGTAGTTTATGGTAAATGAGTGACTATATACATAAGCGCCCTGAACGTAATGGCTAGAGGTTTCTGTCTACATCGAGCTTCCCAACCCCCACCATTCAGAAGTAATAAGCCCATAGCTGGCGTTCAACCGCGAGTTCCGACTGGAGCTGGCCATGTTGGTTGAAGTCATCGGTGCCTCATGGACTCTAGTTGTACATAAGTGACACTTAAAGAAGATACTAGGTAGATATGATAGATATAATACCGAGTCATATTCCCATCATGGCCCATACTCGTGACGAATTCAGACGCCTAGTATATACCGAGTCCCACGATGCTTTTAGTTCCCGCGCTGGTCGAGGGTGACCTGGGCGATGCCGCCCTGGGTGGCCACCTTGGAATCGGGACCGTCGTCGCCAGCCTGGCGGTTGATAAGGATACCGACCACGCCACTGAAAACGGTTCTGCAGAGAAATGGTAAAAGAGTTCGAAAATAGCTCGGATGAAGATTGCGACGAGAAAAAAAAAACAGCAGAAGAGGCGGGAGGGTGTGTATGTTGATGTTACTCACGATTCGTCCCAACGGTGGGAAGCCTCGACACTGTAGGCCTGGGTGCTTTCCAGGGTGAGGATGGCTGTGTAGTCGACATCGCTGCCGTCGGTGACCCGGGAGCAGGTTGCGTCGATCGGGGTGGCCGTCTTGGGGCCAGACCAGTTGCAGAGGATACTGCCGCCAGTGTAGTTGCCGTTGAGGTTGAAGCTGAAGGATGTGGCCTCGTAGAGCACCGAGTTCTCGTGGACGACGAGGTTGCTGACCGTGACGGACTCGTTATCGACAGAGTAGCCGGTGCCGGTGGCGACGGCCAGACTGGCCATGGCCACGGAGGAGAGGATGCCGTTGAAGAGCATGGCGATGTTGGTTCCGGGGATTGGTTGCGGGATTAATGGCTGAGCTCGTGCGTAGGGCTGGAAGAATGGCGATGGGAGATGACGGTGTTTCTGCAAGAACAAGAACAGAGAATGGTCTGAAAGGGGAACTGGCTTGTAGTTATTGCCATTGGGAGGTTGTGGCCGTGCTGAAAGAAGATTGAATACATTGGTGTATTACTCATGGCTTGAACGACAGTCTCCTTTTCGAAGCACACTAGCGCTCGTATCTGACTGTCGATCTGGCCATGACATGGCGCAACCTGCGCGTAGCAAACCAGCTTCTGCTTCGGGATAGTTGGACATCATGGCCCACGGCACTAGCAAAGAGCCCTGGCCCCTGGATATATTATTCGGATCAAGTGCTGGCTGGCTGTCAAAACTACGGCCGACACTTGGGAACGGTGACGTGACGGGATGGCCACAAGCGCAACAAAGTGAGTCCTATTAAAGGCTTCTTCGTGGGGCAAGACAAGACCGTTGTAATGGCGTTTTTCAGGAACAGCCAATGGTGCCAGGGTTATTCCCGGACGGGCATAGTAGGGCTGTGGCCTGGTGCTTTCAGCTGAGATTTCATGTTAGATGATGTTGAAATTGTGGTCCACGATAGCGCGGATAATACATGTAATGTACATGGGACATCCCTGACACCTCCCAGGACAATAGCACGTACCCGTAGTATTATTGAAGGTCCTTTATTCATACGACAGAGTCAATCCGAGATATATGAGAACCAATGCCTGCGATACAACCAAGACTGTCCTTTATGTGAGTGATGGGGCTGGTGTAGCCCTGCCGCTCCGTCGGTACATCTACTCGAGTACCGTGAAGAAGATGACGTACATAGTACATGTATTATTCGGCCGACAGTCGTTTATATAGTGGTCCCTCTGGAACGGGCTCTTTAAGTACCTGTCTCATGACTCAGGGAATAGACGGACAATTCAACCATTAGAGTCATGTCAGATACGACGTAGCCTTGTACAGAGTACCGCTCGGCGGTTTATTTGGGCCATTGATTTGTGCGGGACCCGGAAGATGACTTACCATACGCGGAGAATGGATGTGGCTGCACACACGCCGCGCCGGCTGGCTTGCACGAGGCGTACACGGACATAGATTATGGAAGCGGGTCGGATCACCTTGAATGGTCCACGCCACTATGCCAGCATGAAGTCTTGGTTCGGCCAGGTCCAGGACATGCCTAAAGGTCAAAGCATCTGGGGAAAAGCTTAACGGGTTTGCCATGCCTTCATTCATAAAGGCTATCGACTATCCTAAAGTTCCCCCCCTCAGAGTTGGAGTTTCGCGGGGGGGATTGCCCAGGCCTTGGCGTCGTACGTCTGGGGCCAGATGCCATTTTTCCCCGGGGCCAGGATGCCCTTGGGATCCAGAGCGTTCTTGATGGCCACATTGAGCTTCATCTGCGCATTGTCGTTGAAATTGTACGTGTTGGCAATCTGGTCCATCAAGGCGAGATGGGTTCGATACTCGCCCCAGCCCTTGGAAGCCGCGTCGTCGATGAGGGTCGTGATGAGCCAGTGCGCACGGCGACAAGAGTCGGGGTCCTTCCGGTCAAAGACGATGCAAACAATGTGATGCATCTCGCGCATTCCGATGACAAAGGTGCCGAAAAAGTCGAAGCCAGCCTCCTCACATCGCCTCCTGGTCAGGTCATACTGTCCCATGGCGTCCTTACCCGTCACCTTGGCAATAGGCGAGAAGAAGAGATGGGCGCCGTTGGGGAGCCAGTCAACCCATTTCAGCTCCGTTGTTGTGGGAACACCTTGAAGGGTGAGATGTCGAGTTTGAAGCACAACATTGTCGGGAGCATCCTCGGGAAGATAGAACTTGGCTCCGGGAACGGCAGAGAAGCCTTGCTTGACAGCTTCCCACATGGCGTTACGCACTGGCTCGGGCCCGTAGAGAGCACCATAGAAGTTCCATCGGCCGAGCTTAAGCTTGGCTGCAATCTCGTCGATTTGTTTGTCCGTCAGTGGCTCTTTCTGTTGGGTGTACGACGCTCGGTTTCCCTATCATGTGAAGCATATTAGACTTGGCTCCCAAAAACAAGCCGTCGTTTCTAGGAGTGAAGAGATCAGGGGGGTTGTTCCCCAAAACACCGCAAACAGGCGATGAGTACATGCACGTACCATGACGGCCGCATCGAGAATGACGTGTCTAATGGTTGGAACATTCTGTAGCACACCTGCCACACGCAATGGTCGGATAATCTCCACGGCTTGATGCAGATCCTCGTCCTTGGGAAATGTAATCAGGTAGCCCTGATAGCCGCCCGGGTTGACCATGAGCCAGATGCCCATCTTGACAACAATGCCCAACGATGACTGGGAGAAGATGCCGTCGTTGTATGGTCCAAACCCATAGTTAAACAGCTGCCAGGTTTCACTAGGCTTCTGCTCATGCGGCGGATCGTTTGGGTTTGCATCTGGGTTTGGGAGAGCCCCCATGCCCTGCGACATGTTAGCAAAACCCGAGTTCCATTCAGCAGCTGCAACGCATCTCTTACCGTTCTGATGAGGCTTCCATCGGGAAGGACAACTACATGTACCTCGAGTTAGACAGGGTGGCTCTGAACCAATCGGGGTGTTGATAAGCACTTACCCTCCATTCCACAATGCATCATGAAATGATCCCCTGCTGCGTGTTATCCAGTGTGTTGCTGTACAAGTATTCATGGCCGTGAGTGACCGAGTCTTACCGTAAGGGGTATATCCAACGCCACGCTCAACGGCGTTGCCCAGAACGGATCCACCTCCCAAGTCCGGGACATCAATCCACAACTTGTCGCGAAGGTCATGTTGAATGAGATAGTTGTGCAGATCCGTGTAGCTCACTCCGGGCTCGACAAGGGCGTAGGCTCCGTCGACGTTGACGTCCAGGACCTTGTTCATGTTCCTGCCCAGGTCCATTCCAATGGATCCAGGGACCCTGGGAGCCGCACCTCCATACCCAACGTTGCGGCCCACGGAGAACGGCCAGAGGGGGACCTCGAACTCGTTGCAAAGCTTGACCACATCCTGGACTTCGGCAACCCCGCGTGGACAGACAGTCGCAGATGAGACAAAATACTCTCGACCGAGAACGTGGAACATGTCGTGGTTCTTGGAGTGGTCATGATAGTCTTCCTTGGATAGATCTTCATCGCTGCACACAACGTTGACGTTTTCAGATCCAACGATGGCTTTGGCCCGGGCAATAAACTGGTTGAAGACGTCTATAGTAACACCAGGCGGCAAAGTGAAGGGTTCCCCTTTGGCCCGAGTTCGGGCCGCATTGGGAGAACGAAGACCAGAGTTTGATGGCATATTTTAGGCTAGGGGAAAGGAATCGACAGCGTGTAAAAGAGAGAGAACAGCAGGTCTACGTGAGGAACTGATGGTAAGCATGGAGAGAAGCGCGAATTATGGATACGTGTATTGAACAAATACTGCGGAGTCAGTGAAAGTTCAAGCCAACACAGAAAACGTATCATATTGTCAGGGTTCAGGATGTAACAGTAAAGGGATACACGTGATCAGCTGCATGAAGGATCGTGTGCCAAGCTATATGGGATCCACGCAGAAGGGAGAGAAGAGAGGACAACGGCCCGCATCACCAATAGATCACGATGGCAAGGCACATCGAGTCTGTAGAACAATGTAAGGATGGTCTTCCTGAAATCTAGTCATGGGTGCCGTCAGGCCCTCCCTCTGTATATCCTAGGTGTCTCTAGGAGCTCTTTCCTGGAAGAGAGGGCGGGGCACGATAGGAAGGCTTCAGAAGACAGGTTATATCAGCGTCCCGTACTATAAGAAGAGAAAAGGGACCTATAACGGACTCGTTAAGAGGAACATTAGAGATCAATACTATACTAATACTACCCTACTTATCTACGAAGCTATGACTAGTCTCTATCAGTATACTTATGATCCCCTTGCTCAGACCTCTTCACTTTCCTTATTAACCCCTTCCCAGACCTCGCACCATCTGACACATATATCTGCAGATTTGGAGCTCTGGGTACATGTAAATAAATACATATATCCTCTACCCTCTCCCTGACCTATCCAGCTATAACTGGTAAAGGATCCGGACTAATCTACCGTTAGGCGTCCAGTATGAGCCATCGAGCATTGGCGTTGCTGTGGTCGACAAGGTTTCTGTTCACAGATTGTACAACTAATGTCGGGATTTCCCCCACAGTCTGAATCCGGGGTAGGAATCCGGGATAGGAACTAGCTGGTGTAAGTGCGCGGAAACAAGGGGCGTTTGGTCAGAAATGGAGGGTGGTGATGTTGACTCTGAGTGATGCCATGATGACTGCAAAAGAGAAGACTGCTTGTGTAGGGACAGCCTTCATCTCCGGTCCCTCGATGAGGCGTGTATGTGTTGCAAGTCATTTGATCAATCGGCATCAGAATCCATCAAGAATATAGATGAGTTGAGGGGGAAGAAGAAGATGAGATTCTGTCTGTCTGGACTGGCTGACGTTGGTTACTTATTACATGTACTTCGTATGCCCCATTGCAGCCCGTGACACCAGCCATCTTCCCACTTTATAGGACGAAAAGATATATATACTTGTGCCGTTTTGTAGGTAGTAAGCTACGTAGTAAGCTACGTATAAGGTTAATCTGTAGAAGAGAGGCGGTTCTAGTATATAGATATTCGTACCCAGTTATTTCTTAACAACTATATAAGCTTCCTAGCCAGTATGCTCCGATCAGCCGTAGAATATGTTAATAGTAGTAGTAGTAGTAGCAGGAGGATCTACCGTGCTTCTATCGCTATGCGTCTCCCCTAATGCAATCATAACCCATATAAGTCATCGCTAAGAATAATAACGCCCAAAGAAAGTACAGAGAAAGAAAGAAAAGGCTAAAGTGAATCACCAGGACGTAGTCATCAACAGAGGATGATCATCAAGATGACCCGGAGGGCGAGGAAAGAATGAGTGCCGTCACATAGTCCTCTCCCATGCCCCCCACCAAACTCCCATGTTGGCCGCAACAATCAGATCCAACATCTTGAGCCCCTCATTCGTGACAATCAACTTGCCCAGCTTGGCCCTCTTACCACGATTACCCCCTCCGGCGCGCTCCCTCCCGAGATTGACATCAAAGGGGGACACCTCATCGTCCTCGCCCCCCAGGTCGTCATCGTCGTACTCATCGTCATAGTCGGACGAGTCGTATGCTATGTCGTCCCTCTTCCACAGCTTGCGCAGGTTGCCCAGCTTCTGGCGGGCGGCCCGCTGGTCCTTGGCGGAGAGGGCGGGGAACAGGTCCGCGCTCGGCAGGTTGAACCGCAGCTCGCTCACAATCGGGGCTGCAGCGTTGGGCGGTATCGTGCCCCCCTGCTGCTGCTCCGCCACCAGCGGGTTGTAGGCTGCCGACGAGGACGGGTCGTGCACTAGGTGTCGGCATGTCAGGCTGCGGCCGCCGTTGCCAGTGCGGAACTCGCATCGTCCATCCCACGGGCTGGTGAAGACGTAGCCCCTCGCCTTCATGCCCGGACCAGGGTTGGTCGTAGTTGTGGTCGTGGTGGTTGTTGTCGCCGCCGTGGTTGCCGTCGTTGTTGTCATGCTCGTCGCAGCTGTGGTGTCGGTGCCGTCTGTCCACATGGACGACGAGGCGCCCGAGTCGATGGACCCGCTGCGCAGGTTCCGGGGCAACTGCTGCAGCGACGACCTGTCGAGGCCGTTGAGCTTGTCGCGCAGCGTCGACGACCAGCTCTTGGTGTACGACATCTGCACCTGGCGCGAGAAGAAGCCCGTCTCGAGATGTCGCGGCTGCGACGCCGGCATGTTGCGGAACTTGGCGTATCCCGACGACTCAATGACGATATCCAAAGGCGGTCGCGGCGTCGGGGAGGCATCATGGCGCTGGATGCCATGTCCGTTGCGCTGGCCGTTGCGCTGACCGTTGCTGTCGTTGTGGCTGTGACTGTGGCCGTGGCCGTGACCGCTGCCATTGCTATGGCTGTCGTCTTCGTAGTGCGCCGATGAGACAGTCCCGACGTTCCACTGGTTGCCCGAGCTGGGATCGCGACGAATCAGTCTCAGGGTAAAGGCCTCTACGGGCTGCTTCTTTGGCGAAGGCGATCGGCTACCCCCCCACACGGGCGGGGTTGGCGGAGTGTTGGCTGACAGCGCTCGCGGGCGTCCAGACGACCTGGTATCCCCTTCCAGTGCTGCATATGCGTCCTCACGAGTCTGGTGCTGGGACTGGCCATCGTCGATGCGGAGGCTGTCCAGATTGGGCTTGTGGTAGGCGATTTCCGAGTAGGGGCGACTTGAGCCCGTAAACGGCTCCTCATCACGGGGGATAGGTGGCAGCGGCTTCCTGCGGATTGTGGGTACACGCACAACCCCAGAGGCACTGAGCTCCTTTTCAGCACCCGGGACAGCCGGGCCTGAGGCGGGGGCGGAGGCGGCACTCGGCGGTGCCTGGACTGGTGCAGCAGTAGGACCAGGAACAGGGTCGGACAGGCCGATGCCAGAGTCTGCCGTGGCAATGATGGATGGAGGTGGATGTGCCCATTCATCCGTCACCGTGTCCGGGGTGTTTTGTTTCGGAGACTTGGGAGACAGTGTCGCCGATCGGTTCTCCTTGCTAGGTGACGAGCAGGAAATACTGGGCAGATCGAAGCGGTCCTTGGGTTGAGGCTGCAGCGACCGAGGCCTAGGCTTGCCAATCGGGGTCTCGTCATGGCTGGGCTCGTCAGATTGAGTTTCCTCGGGTCGACTCTCCTCAGACTGGATGTCCTCCTCGAGCTGGATCTGAGGCGGAGGCTCGGGGTGCAGCTGCAGCGAGTGATCCGACTGGGGGATGCCGGGGAGGGGCTTCCTGGGAATGGTGGCCCTAGGAGTACCGTCTCCGTCGACGGTGCTCCTCAGGTGCTTGCTGGGGCTCGAGGGTGCCGAGTCGGTATCGAGGTGGATGTAGTACAGGGAGCTGGCGACGTCTTCGACGGTGACATTCTTGCGCTGGGGTTTGAAGGGGGAGAGGATGACGTCTGTGTTTTGGACGAGAGTTAGTTCGGGGGATGCCCACGGTGGTCCAACGGTGACAGGGAGAAATGATGACGGCGTAAACTCACCTCTTGTGCCAGGTACACGGGAAATGTAGAGGGTTAGATGTTGCTGCCTCTCCTCTGTGGGGTTGTAAGGATACTGAGGAGGGTTTCCAGCCAAGAGGTTGAGGGAAGCCAGGGATCTGGCCTCCATGGCTGTATGTCGACAACGCGGCGATGCAGAGTAATGAAGACAAGACGAAGAGATGAAGAAGGAGGAGTGAGTAGAAGGCGAGAGTATAAACTGAAGCTTGTGATAATGTCTGGAGAGGAGGGAAGAGAACAAAAAAAGGACAATGGAGGGGAGAGAGAAGCTTTGGGCTACTGTTCCGTTAGTCGGGAGGTGGGAGATTTGTTGGTATCAAAAGGTGGACTGTGGCGCTAAAGAAGGAAACGACGTCAGAGGGTGAGGCGCGGGCGGGTATTTGTGAAAACGGTGTGCATAAACATGCATAAAGGGTCCTCCGTCTCTTACGGCGTAGTACTTTGGCGCCGTGGGAAGCTGTCTGGCTGTCTGGCCACCTGTAGAGAGTGCGAGTGCAGCTGAGATTGAAACACAAAAAGAAGAGATGTGAGACACGGATGAGACTTGTGAATGATTGATTCATTATTTAATACATTATACGAAGCAGATCTTCCACTATTAACAGCCTGACAGCCACAGTTTGCCTTGCCATGCAAATAGCCAAGCAACCAAAGAAGCAGCAGCCGCCGTGTGGTACGTGGCACCTGGGCTTGTGACAGTGGCACAGCCCATTTGTTTGCGCGTTCGTATTACGGAGTCGGCGAGTATCTCGTCCCCACGAGCACCGGCAGTTTATAACGTCCCGAATTCATTGGGTGTGCCACAACTGCCGTCCCAGCTATCAGCCATCGCCACGACTACCGCCACGACTGATGATATCGCCAGCGCCATTATAGCAGCTACTACGGAGTACTTGGCGCGGATACTCCATAATACTCGTCCATTTCCCGGATTTTTTGGACAATACAGAGATTACAGCTCGCAGACTTTGCTAGCTTTGATGGAGTCATGCTAATTACGACGCGATATTAACGATCCTAGCGGAAGCGAGTACGCGTACGTCACCCGCAATGTGGCTGAGTTCACGGTCAACTGATAGTGCATAATGTACCGTTTCGTGCAGTTTTCTCAGCAGAAATACATGGACGACTACCGTATTCAACTGTTCTTTTACCTTGCACTCAGCTCCGTATCGTCCGTATTGTCCGCATCCGTCAAGGCGCAAGGCGCCAAGCTGCGAGTCAAGACAAAAGATACTCTCGTATACGCGAAAAAGGAGCCTTAACAAAGCCTTGACAAAGTCTTTATTGTCGTCCCAAAGTCATCCTAACTCCGAATACGGACGGAGTCAAGGAGCACAGTCCATGGTGCACAGCATGCATTCTTGTCCTCCTCTCTCCATGTCGCATCAGCCACTTTGTCCTCGTCCCTGACCGTCATTTAAACCCCAGTTGACCCAAGTCGAAGTCCAAGCCCACGTCCAACAGACGTACGGAGTAGACCCCAGCATCACTTCTCTGGCTGACGACGACACCTCATCACCACCCACACCGCCACCCCGCCCATCACATGTTTCTCACTCTCAACACCTGGCAGCCTCACTGGCAGTGACGTACGCGGTCCCCGCGCAGCCGCCGGGGCAGGCACCCCCACAGGCATGATGGGTAGTCACCCTGGCCACTGCCTCCGGGCAGAGCCTGGCGCACCCAGGGGTCACCGTGTACATGACCATGCACATGGGGCGGACGCACGTCGAGCAGATCGATGTCGTGGTCGTGATGGTCGGGCACAGTATCTCGGTCGGCGTGGGGGTGGGGGTGAGAATCGGCGTGGCGGTTCCGTTGGCGGCTCCGCCGGTGGTCCCGTTAAGTGTGGGCCCCGGAGTGAAGGCGATGTCCGGGGTAGTCGGAGTCTTGGCCAGAATGCTGTTCAGTTCACATTGTCAGTCTCATCGCCAGAAAGTAAAAGGAAGTATAGAAGACTTACGTAGGGACAAGGCCAGACAGGATCGATGCCGCAACGGTGACCCTCATGATGCTGATCTGATGCGTACAGTTGGTGATGATGTCTTGATGTTTCTTGCTGTATCCAACGGGGTATGATACGTGCAGACCAAGAGGTGGAAGAAGAGAGATGTGATGGGTTAAATAAGAAAAAGAAAGAACAAGGACAGGAACAAGAGACTCGAGGTGAGAGGGAACAAAGAAAAAGACAAAGATGCACGAGGTTGTAGTCACACGTTCAGCTCTGCTCGGACAAGGAAGGCGCCAAACTCAGACGCACCTTCCTCTCACCACGAGCTCACCTCGAGCTCAGCTTTTTACATTACCGATCCCGGAGTCAGATTTCGAGGATCCAATCATCCATCATCCATCGTCCACCATCCATCGTCCACCATCCATCGTCCACCATCCATCGTCCACCATCCATCGTCCACCATCCATCGTCCACCATCCATCGTCCATCATCCACCATCCATGCACCATCAGCTGTTAGCTGCTAGCTGCTAGCTGTTAGCTGTCATCCACCATCACAAGCACGAGAAACGAAAGAGGACAACCAAGTCCAGGTATTGGCAGAACAATGCAAGTATCAATACACTAAACTGTACTAATTTGCCATGCTCTACCGACGCCAGGCGTCCTTTTTTGCTCTCGATTGTTTTCAAATATTTTTGTAATTTTCTTTTTTGGCTTGCAAAATCCCATCCACGGGCTGGGAATCAGCCCTCACATCGTCAAACCACACAGCACACAGCACAACGCAGCAACAGTACTCGCAGTCGCACGAGAACTGGTCACTTCCAAAATCAAGACACACTCCAACAGCAAATCCTCTCAATGGTCCCGCGACACCTTCAATATGGCCAGCCGACCCTCCGAGAACGATGGCAACGTCGTTGATAGCCAGAACCTTCCTTTGTCGCGTCCTGTCCGTTGCCAGCCAGTTCCTAGAGACGGACCATGACTTCAGTGACCTGGATAATCTTACTTCCTCGGCTCAGCCTGGGTGGAACCGTAGGACATGGACGCAACCCTGGGCTTGGTCTCGGTGACATAGCCCTCGCTCTCCTCGATAATCGTGTCCATCTTTCCCTCGTCGTAGATGGGCAGCTCCATCCTGCGAGCAGCCTTCCTGTCCTGGTTGATCTTGTGTCTGCCCCAGATCATCCAGAGCACGATGACAACGAACACGCCAATGGGAGCGTAGGACAGCGGCACGGATGTCCCCGAAATCAGGGGCTTCGGCTCCGTCGGCGCCATGTCGGGGTCCATGACCTCTAGGTTCCTGCGGACGTGGCCGTGGGCAGGACCAGGAAGGTCCACAAGAGGGGTCAGAGGGGGGACTCCGGCAATATACGGCGGCGGGGACAGGTCCGCGTCAAACGCCGGCCAGAACGGGTGTCTGTCCCTCGCGTCGAGGATGGCACCACCCTTCTTGCCCTTCTTGCCACCGGAGCCCTTGGTCTTGCTGCCGCTGCCACCGGCGCTGTTGATGCGGGCGTCGGGGCCGGCGGGGGGCTCGGGGCTGGGGCTGGGGCTGACGGGGGGGTCGACAGGACCGGGGTTGGCAGGCGCGGGGTTTGCAGGAGCAGAATCGGATCCCTTGCCCTTGGAAGCCTTCTTGGCCTTCTTTTCCTCGTGCTTGGCAGCCTTGGCCTCGGACTTTTCAGATCTGGTGACCTTTTTCGAAGCAGGCTTGCTGGCGCTGGGCTTGCTAGAGCTGGCAGTGGAAGGCTTTCCAGAGCTGGGCTTGCCAGAGCTGGGCTTGCCAGAGCTGGGCTTGCCAGAGGTGGCAGGCTTGCCGACGCCAAAAGTGGAAGGCTTGTTGGAGGCAGCCGGCTTAGGGGCACCGCCTTCAACAGGCTTGGCCGGGTAAGGAGACTTTTCTGGGGGAGCAGGCTTTCCACTGTCGACAGGCTTGGCCGGGTAGGGAGGCTTGCCGCCATCAACAGGCTTGGGCGGGGGAGAAGGCTTGCCACCATCAATAGGCTTGGTCGGGTAAGCAGGCTCTTCATCTTCGACAGGAGCCTCGTTGTCGACGGGAGCATCCTCATAGTCATCCTCCTCATCTTCAGAGTCGTCGTCCGTCTCGTCGCCATCGACAGGCTTGCTGGGATCGGTCTTGGCCTTGTTCTTGGCGAGGATCTTGCGCTGCTTCTTGCCCTTTCCCCTCTTGATTAGGGACCTCGAGTTCCTGGAGCCCCTTCCGCCCCTGGAGTGTCTCGAATCACTCGATCTCCCGGAGCCCCTCTCTCGGGTTCGCTCCGGGTGTCTATTCCTCGATGGCCGCCCGGTCCCCTCCCCCTTCTCCTTCTGGGGCCACCATTGTCCATTGGCCCAGATCTGGGGGGGAGCCTTGGGGGGCTCAGGCTTTGGCGCGGGCCTGCCGTGAACGTGTCCGTGAACGTCAAAGTCACTGCTCCCTCTGTCTCTGTCATTGACCGTCTTAGTCGTCTCCTTGTGCTTCATCATATTCGAGCCACTTCCATCAAAGCTATGGCGATCAGGCGTATCGGTCACCTTCGTGGTGGTTCTCTGATTGTTGTCTTGGTGCTCTCTATGAGAGTGAATGCCGCCCGAGGCGTCTCTCTCTCTGTTGGGGTCTATGACACCTTCGACGATACCCTTGGCGGCTCCCTCGGCCGCTTCCTCAACCATGTGCCCAATAGGCTCGAGGATGGAACCCATATCGGATGGTGGGCGTGTGTCAACAAAGGCGGGGGCCTTGTTGACGTGGGGATGGATGTGGTGATTTGGTGCGCTGGGGTTTCCGGTTCTGTGATGGTTTGCCGAGAGAGTCAAGAAGAGGAATCGCAGGGCGGAAGGACATGGCAAGGCATGGTATATATACAGGAAGGACAGGCTCAAAGTTAAAAGGAGGAGAGGGCATGGTCTCTCATGACCAATCTTGGGGGAAGACTATGGAAGTCATGCGGATGAGCACATATGGGTGAGTTTGTGAGAACCAAACTGTGTCTGATCGATAAGAGAGAGAATTGGCCTATCAAGTTCGTGTATATAGTACAGTTTAGGAGCTGGTCAGGAGTCGGAAGTCTATATCTCACATGAGCGTGGGGGTGAGTACATGGAGTCCCAAAGCATGTATGAAAGAGGTCAGGAGATACATGTGCATGTACACAGTAGACAAGGAGAGCCTACTAGTATAGAGAGGATAGATCATGGAACATGATGTATTTACATGGATGTAAGCCTACTGCCGACACCCTACCAACGTGACTATCAAGGTATAAGAGAGAAGAGGAGAGAAATAGTAAAGTAAAAGTAAAAGTAAAAGGGAACAAGAAAAGACAAAAGCATAAAAAAGACTTGCTTCTCAAGGACAATGAAAGCATCCAGACTCCAACGCTACATTGTATCATGCATTGGGGTTCTAAACTAGGGGGTGGGCGCCCTGGAGGAGCTCCACCAGGGGTAGAAGCGCTCACCCTCGCCGAGGGTGTAGAGGGTGCAGTAGTCGCCCTCGCAGCCCTCGTAGGGGACATTGTTGCCCCACCAGTCGATCTCGATGCCGGCCCACTGGACGGAGAAGAGCATGACGATGCCGGCGACGGCAATGGCGGCGGAGAAGGAGGCGGAGAGGACAAAGTTGTACTTGGACCAGAAGGACAGGTAGCGGCCCTTGATGAAGATCCAGCTGAGGTAGGAGATGGGGACGGCGGGGAGGACGTAGGAGAAGGTGTAGGGGGCCCAGTTGATGCCGCCGTAGAAGATGGCGACGGGGTGGAACTGGCGGATGTACTTGTTGCGCGGCTTCCAGCTCACCAGGCCGTAGAAGATGATGGGGACGATGAGACCGATGCCGAAGCCGGCCAGGAGAGGGGCGTACTGGCCGTTGTGGCCGAAGATCTTCCTGGGACCGATGGTTCCCCAGAGAACAGAGGCCGTGAAGAAGGTGGTCTGACCGGGGCAGGTGAAGCGCATGCTCGCCTCGGGGGTGCACACGTTGGGGATGTCGATCTGGAAGCTCAGGACGGCGACGCTGACAAAGGTCGAGATCAGGGTCGCGATCAGCTGGCAAGAGAACGTGTACCAAGGGTTGATCTAGGTAATGTTAGCTGGGAACATGAATATGAGGAGAGTTGTCCAGTGATGGGACTTACCTTGAGGTAGTGGGCAATCTTGAGATCGTTGGAGAACTGAATGGCATGGGCGCAGGTGACGTATCTATAGGAGAAGAGAGTTAGAACAAGTTGGATCTCGTGTTTGATGGAAGCAAAGTGTACTCACCCAAAAGACTTGAAGTAGTTCATGGCCAGGGCATTACCCTCGACAATGAGACCACCGATGAACTCGGCAAAGACGTTGGTAGTGACCTCGATACCGGTCATAGCCTTGACGATACCGATGGGAATGACGAAGACGAAGGCGAGGAGGACACCGTAGGGGACGACAGCGAGGGTGGTGTAGGTAGGCCAGGCGCCGACACCGGCGAAGCCCAAGGCGGCGGCGGTGAGGAGGAGGGCGAGGTACCACAGCTCGGAGACCTCGGGGTAGGCGCGCATGAGACGGGAGTGGATGTCCATGTACTGGCCCTTTGTGGGATCATTTCTCTTGTTGCGGCGGAGGAGGACGCCCCAGAGGTTCTTGAAGCCGGTGACGACCTCGTAGCGGTGGAAGAGGAAGACGAAGGAGACGGTGGCCATGTAGAGGGCAAAGAAGGCGCCGTAGAGGACGGTGTTGCCGGCGGACATGTAGGGGGCGGAGTACTCATCGTACTTCTCGGAGTCGAACAGACCGCGGTCGTTGATGACCTGGGAGACGTTGTAGTTCTGGCCAAAGTGGTCGAAGACGGCGTTGGAGTTGATGGGCAGGAAGCCCGTGTTCCACGTGTTGGAGTAGTACAGCGCCAGGATGATGAAGCCCGAGAGGAACATGCCGATGGCGCGGTTGAAGGTGGAGAACCAGGGGACCATGAGCGGGTCGATCTCGTCGAACAGCAGGACGTTCCAGTCAAAGGTGGGGATGGGGTTGAACAGGCCGAGGCCGTTCTGCACGCCCGTCAGGATCTCCAGGTCGTGGTTCTTGGGCGAGATCCAGGTCATCCACGAGAAGTAGGAGAGGGCGGCAAAGATGTAGTTGGGGAACCAGAAGTAGACAAACATGGCCGTGAAGGAGACGACGAAGAAGCGGTATCGCGACATGTTGAACATCTTCTTGAACGGGCCGAGCACCGCGTGGTTCTCCTCGTTGTGCAGCGCCGAGTTGAGCGCAATGGTGACCAGCGACGCAGGCCACACGCAGTAGGCCGGGTAGACGATGAAGCGACGAGTCAGACCGGCGAGGCCGTAGCCGATGAAGTTGGTCGACAGGGCGATGAGGATCTGGTAGCCGAAGGAGCGGGCGTACTGCTGGTTGAACTGGAAGGGGAGCACCTGCGTCCAGATGACGTACTGCGTGTACGGGATGGACTTGGATGTCGTGGCCATGATGGCAATCATCATGTGCTCCTTCTTGGTGAAACGGCCGGGGTTGAGGTTGTGCTTGGTGCCGAAGAGGGTGAATTCGTAGCTTGGCATGAACTTTTCCCAAGCCTTGCCTAGAGACACAGAGGCGTTAGTCATGTCGGGGTGAATGAGAGTGAATGAGTGAGTGAGGGTTGAAATGCTCATTGCGTAGTGCACGAGCGAGTGAGTGAGTGTGAGAGTGAGAGGAAAGGCGAATGAGTGTGTGACTTACCAATGGGAAAGGCAAGAAGCTGAGCAACGTTGGCCTCAATGTTAATAGCAGGCTTACGAACGCTGAAAAGCTGGTTGACCAGGGCGAGAATGGCCGAAAAGATGATGCCAATGGTCCAGGAGCGAATAGTAGAGCAAGGGATGGACGGGTCATCCTTGTTGTCGACGACGGCCCTGACCTCTGCGTAGGGGCTGTTGTTGGTGATGAGGGCAGCCTGGAGCTTCATCTCGTAGATGAGCGTGCTGTGGTTGTCGGGGTTGGCACGAATATCGGGGTTGTCTGAAGAGTCAGTCAATATCGGATCTCATCTCACAAAACAAATCAAGATGGCTTGTTTTCACAAGTCATGTTGAGGTTGCAGACTGAGAGTGGACGTACCCAAAAACTCATCGATGCGAATAAGAACCGAGTGAGGAAAGTTGGCATCCTTCTCGTGAATCTTGCGAACCGTTGTCATGAGATCAATGACCTCCTCAAAGGTCATGTTGCCGGCGGCCTCCTTGGCCTCGAGCAGGTCATCCTCTGTGACTTTCAGCTCATCCTCAATCTGCTGTTCGATGGAGCTGGATTCCGTCGCCTCGGCGTAGAGACCGGGCTTCTCGGTGCCCAGGACGCCCTCGTCGCTGTCGAGTCCCACGGGGGCAGGACCGCCCCCGTAGGCATCCTTTCTATCGTAGGACATGTCTGCTGCTTTGACTTGCTAGCAATCTGGGGGGAGGTTGTACAGTGTAGCTTCGTTTAGATGGACATGTCTTGAATAGAGGGGGAGGAGCTTTATGAGATGAGCTTGTGGAGAGGGGAAGAGACTAGGAACACGGGACGGGGAGCGTGGACGGGGAGCATGGGAATATGTACTCATCGCCATTCTGGGGAACATGCACGACCGGAGTGAACAGAACCGATGTAAAGCAACGCAAGGCAAAGCACGTAGTATCATCCACCATCCACCATCCACATGCGTGTGTGTGTGCGTGCGCGCGCGCCGCACACCCTTGCAACATGGGCACGCACACAAAGGGCAAAGGGCAACCATTGAATGCTCGTACACTCATTGGGTAGAATCTAATTGGATTGTTGGTTGGATCCCGGGACCATGGATACGCGAGAGAGAGAGAAACAAAAGACCCTTGCCTTGCCTTGTAGGCGATTCCTCGTCAAGGTGTGTGTGTGGTGTGTCTTTTGGTGGCCTCGCAACCACGGCGAGTAATGGTTCAATCCCACATGGTTCAGGTCCAAAGCCAAGAGATATGTCGAAATGTGGCCAAGAGATAGCGGCGGTCACAAAGTTCCTTTCGACGACGCCACCCGGGACGGCCACACAAGTACTTTGTACTCTTAACTAGTAGGAACCCGTAAGAAGCCCAAGAACCTGACCCAAGTTTCTGGAGGGATGACCCGACCGGGACCCTACAGTAGTATTACATACTACGGAGTACGGAGTACAGTAGTACAGCTATTCATATTACGGAGCCCAGCTTATAGACAAAGACATCCCTCGGTCGGTCCGTGAATGGCTAGATGCATGCGCACCGAAATGTCTCGAGAAGCCCATCACTTGCTCAATCAGGAAGATGGATACCGTCGTATCGATAAACCGTAAGGCAAAATGGCCAACCAAAGCTCATGGTTGGTCGTTGCCAATGGTCATTCAACCATTGTCCCTTGGCATGGGCATTCATCAAGCAGGCAAGAAGACATTCCTGATTCCGTGCATTTCGCCGCCAACCGCCCGCCCTGTGCCTGTCTCTCCTTTTTTTCCTTTTGAGAGGCGGGATGAGGGATGAGTTCCCTGCCTGTTCTCCCGTTCTCTGCCCCGTACTCCGTACGGAGTACCTGTTCTGTTGTCAATGCTCATAATAGCCGGTGGCTGGAACTGATAACGAATCTGCAGCTTGCCACGCGCGTGGCCCTTACTACAGACGGCATCATCCATTGCACACGTACGACTACGCGTCGTCTGATTTCAGTTTCTGAATGTGAATATATCCGAGCATTCATCCAGATAGCCAATGCCAATAGAGGCAATGACCGTACTCCGTATTACGGAGTACTGACGGAAGAGTAGAGAGTGCCGCGTGTTTCTGGAATCAATAATCCCCAGTACTTCTGCTTTGCAGTAGACGGCGGGGCTTATCACGTAGTCGCGCCTATTAATAACGACATGGGCACCTGGGTTGCCATGGCCTTTGCATACGACGTATCTGGACGCTGGGGCGCACATGGGACTTTGTGGCCCGTGGCTACGATGAGTGGAGTACATATGTACATACATCGTACAAGTAGTAGCACAGGCGATCGGGGCGCGTCAACTGGCCACCAACCTACCATTGCAGGGAAGTGCACGACGGTAGGAGTACGGAGCACAAGTAGGCATATGGAAGGGGACCTATAGACGATGGATCATGGACCTACGAGTATAATGGACCAACCATGGCTCGGTATAAAGTACGCTGTATCAAGTACAAAGTACGAGTACAAGTGCGAGTACGCAAAGTGCCGCCGATAAAGACAACCACCAAGGAAGCTAGGTCGTGGATCCCGGTCGGTCAATGCCCAGGATCCTTACCGAATCAGGCAGGCAGACAGACAGGCAGACAGGCAGGCCCCCAACTCCCAAGGGCAACTAAGGGCCACCTCCAAGGGCAGGGAGGGCCAAAGCTGCAAGTACGACTGTTAGGGTTGGAGTATGCGAGACGAGGTTGCGGCAGCCAGCCGTGGCCATGGCTTGGCTCTGGCTTGGCCTGTGTTGTGTTGGTTGTCTCCCCTCCTTTGGGGCCCTCCTTTGGCCTGCTTGGCTCACCATTCGAGAATAACATTGCGCCACACGGGCAACAGCCGCATGGGTGTTATCGCAATGCATACAGTATACTACTCGTAATGCTCGTACTCGTAATCCAATTGACAGTCTCTTCGAATGGCCCTCCTTCAAAGGCTCATACTGACTGTATTCCCGCGACCACAGTTGACCCTGTACTCCGGGAGTACAAGACAAGTAAAGGCTGGCGGCCTCTTAGGCGCCGGCTCAGTGATGCCGTGCCGGGTTTGCGTCAATCAGGGACTAGTACAAGTGACTACGGCACGAGTACCGTAGTCCGTGGAGTACTCGTACATGTACTCCGTACCAGGGCGCGCGGGTGGCTGGGTACGTACCGAGTGGGTTTGCGGGGACGGAAAGCAAAAGATAAGCACCTTGAACTTCTTGAGGCTGGCAAACTGGCTTGAAGAGGCAAAAGGCAAAGGCAAAGGGGCCCCTGATGGTGTGCAGGATAAGCATTGGAGCCAACTCAAGCCACATTATCTAGAAGACGAGAAGAAGGCAGGGCAGGGTTCCAGGGAAAGCCTACCAGGGGGGGCGAAAGACTTCCAGCAATGTTATCAAGAGAATTGAACTCGAGATCATGAATTCAAATGATCATCGCCATATTACAAGTCTTCTGGTGCCCGCACAACTCCAACACAACCAACACATTCATTCACCTGAACACACAGATACAGTATTATTGAAAGCTAACCAACAGGTGTGGCAGCGTTCTAGATTCCATCCTTTACCACCTTGTCCAAAAGTTCCTCCCAGCGCCAGCACCACCGACGCAGTATTAGCCATACTGCCCAGCCCAACTGCCTGCCCACTGTCTGTATTACTGCAGTCCTCCATACGGACATATCTTGGCCTGCCCTTGGCTTGTTGGCTGCTGTTGGCTGCCTTGGCGCCAGCCAGTCCCGTTGCTAGTTGCCGGGTTGTCTCGATGACTAGAGACTTGGCGTGGATTGCACGCGCAGGAGCACACGCAGCATACGCAGTAGCAGTTGAGATCACGCGAGCGGTACGGAGTAGTACTCTGTGCTGTCCAGATATTACTCTGTCGGGTAATATCACGGGTACAGAGTACATCTACGGAGTACTCTTCCGAGCTTCTCCAATCCGGTGCGGCGTAATACAGATCAAACTACGAAATAAAAGTACTCGTAATCCCCGACGACTCGTATTCCTTCTACAATAGTTCTACAGAGTAATACCGGGCCTAGTATAAACTATGGATTACGGAGTACTAATACCATGGTGCCTTTATGGTGCATGATACTCGTAGTTCCTCAATTAGGCAAAACCACAACCTCATACTGGAAGAATCAAACGCGACCAACAGCTTAACAACACTTGCTTCATATTACCAAATATGACCTGTACTCGTATTCACATGCTTATATCAGATTACGAATAGTTGCCGTACAGCTCGCTTGTTGGCGGTTAACCATGGCTTTGCCTGCTCTGCCTGCTCTGCCTGCTGCTTGTAAGTCAAGATAACGAAAGTGCCAATATGACAAGCCCAAGCCAATGTGGCTCTCCCCGCAGCCCGCAGTACTTTGTAAACCTTGGCTTGGACAGTAGACCGCAGTCTTGGCGTAGAGTGTAGTCTTGGCTCTCCCTTTGTAAAAAAGGCCTTGTGAGAGGCTTGTAAAAAGAGCCCTTGAATTGACTTTCTACATCTCCATTCTCACTCTCATGTCTCTCCTCTGACCTCTTGGTCCCAGTCCCACTCAAACTTTATCCGGTCATAGTCCCATGACCACTACTCCGTACCACTGACCCTTGTCGCAACGTAGCATTCTACCGAGACACCCTCGATAGCGTCGATCGGGAGGCCGGTCCAGTTTCAAGATAAGACCTGGACATGGACTGGACATGGACATTACACCATGGTATGACTTGCATTGGACGCGCGCGTCTATCGGCAGGACGTAGTACGGATATCTATAGAGAGAGTATCTGTAGAGCATATAGTAACCTAACTATACGAGTATGCAGAGTACAGTATCGAGCATCTGTACGGTATGTACAGAGTACAGACATACTAGTAGCTCTAGTATGGGGTGCGGACAGCTGTACAGAGAATATATGTACAGAGTGTGCAGAGTGTACAGCAACAGAGGCAGTTAATCATACTACATGTAATCATACTATATCCTGGGCTATTGATACTCTACTCATGCCATCTAATTACAATACTCCCTACTCATCACTCACAGAAACATGTCCAGCCCGTGATCAACCCAGTAGTCACACCTCTCTTGCAACCCATCATCCACTGTCTCCATCTCCGTCGTCCCTCCCGTCCCAAACACAAGCCTCGTCTTGGGCTCGTCGTTCCACGTCTTCCACTCTGCCGTCCCCTCCGCCCGGTGCTTGTTCGGGTCCAGACTGCGCATGAAGCTCGTCCAGTATCCCTGGATCACCGCCGGCACCTTCTCATTAATCTCCCCCGGGCTGTAGCTCGCCGGTGCCGACGTGTAGTTGACCCCGATGATGGCCTTGAGCTCCACCGTGTGCTTCACGCCGTACCCCTTGGCCGTGTCCTCGGGATCCTCCACGTCATACAGGTACGACCACGTCTTGTCCTTTCTCGATGCCACCTCGTTCACGTACATGCCCGGGCACATGAACCGAATCTCCTGGTATGCGTTGGCCGTTCGCCGCCAGTAGCATCCCACGTTGGGGCATGTGTCGTTGGGGTTCGGGTACAGCTCGTTGATCGTCGACAGCTCGTCCCTGTTCAGCGCCGGGTACTGGTCCATGATGAAGTCGTTGCTGGCCTCCAGTGTTGCTGTGCCTTTCGGCGCAAACACGGTCCCACCGTTGGCGTCGTCGCCCACAATCGTCGGCACCTGCACAACCTTGCCCTCGGCCAGCGCCTTGTACGTGTAGTCCGTCACAAAGTCGTGGTCCAGTCCGGGCACCCACTGGTACAGAGGGGGGTTGTCGCCGCCCGGCAGCGGGATGTTGTAGTTCTGCTCCTGAAGCTCGCGCGCTGTCTTGCTGCGAAGGCAGCCCAGCGTGTCGTCGCCCGTACAGCCCATCCGCTCTGTAAGGTTGTCGTACTGGTACTGCGACTGCTCGGGCGTCAACATCATGGCAAAGGACCCCGACTGTGATATCGCTCCGTGAAACAGGCCCTTGTTCTCGCCATTCTCCGCTGTCAGGTGGAAGATGACGCTCGCGCCGCCGGCGCTGGTACCGCCGATGACGACGTGGTCCGGATCTCCACCAAACTTGGAAATGTGCGACTGAACCCACTCCATCGCCTTGCGCTGGTCCCGCAGGCCATTGTTGGCCTTGATGTGGTCGCCGTCCGTCAGGAACCCGTAGGGTCCCACGCGGTACTGGATCGTCACCACCACCAGCTCACGCTCCGCCGCATCAATGATGCCCGTAGCATTGATGTTGGGGTCGGCGTTCTTGCTGAACCCTCCACCCTGGATGTAAAAGTATACGGGCAGCTTCGAGTCCTCCTTGGCGTCCGATGGTGCCATGACGTTGAGATACAGGCAATCCTCCGAAGCGTTTGGGTCATCCGGGTCGCCTCCTACCTCGAGGCAGGCCACTCTCACCTATCATTGTCGTCAGTCTGGCTCCAGGCTACAAAGAAGGGAGGTATCCGAGATATGGGGAAGAGTTCAAATGGGAGAGGGGAAAGAGGGGCAATGGGGCAAAGAGGGGAAGGGGGGCAAGATGAACAGGTAGGTTAAGGAAGCAATCTTACCTCGTCGGCTGACTGTGGCTCCGATTCTCGAGGAGGATCTTGCGGAGGCATGAACCTCAAGTCGCCCACAGGAGCAGCGGCATAGGGGACCCCAAGCCACTGGCTCAGGCCATTCTCGAGAGCTTGGCCGACATAGGTCGCGTGTCCAAGGTCAACACTGGAGTCGACTGCCACTGTCAGGACAGTATGCAGCACGACGGCGAGCAGTAACCTGATATGCATGTTGGGAGGATGGACAACAGCGAGGGAGAGAGCGAGGGTGAGGTCGAGGACAAGGACGAGAAGGACGAGGCCGACGATTGGCACTGACTGCAACAGCAAAGAAGCACGGCAAGAACAAAACGAGGGCGGCAGACACGGGCTTCTTTATTTCTTTCTAGCCGACACGGGAGAGCGGCGGGAAGGTACGACTCGTGAGACCCCTTACCCATATATACGACGTGATGCCATGGCGCATCCCATCCCCTGCCCCCCTTCCCGTGAGTCCCATCCGGACCCTCCCTCGTGTTGGTTGTCTTGTCTCTTGGGGGCTGCAAGGCACACGGGAGGCCTGTCTCAGACACGGACGCGTTTTTTCTTTCAGATAATCATACTCCCTCTTGTTCGTCCTCCCATCGGACATCGTCTCTTACCAATCACGGAAGACCTACCTCCGGACGGCGGGCCGAAATATGGGTTCCACGTCCGCTCTTGCAGGTTAATTCGCGCTCTCTAAACTCCAGACTTGCAGGCGGTTGGCGGCACCGTTGGGCCTTTCACGAGGCCTCATCATGAGACTCGTATAGTCAACACACACAAGACCCACTGCCCCTCCCCCTACATCACAATCACGATGAGGGGCATACTCTCCATCAGCAGAATCAGCAGCCCGCCGAGGGACCGAACAATGCACCCGTGTGGGGAAGTGCCCGAGGGGGGTCCTGAGGGGGGTCCCGGGGCAGTAGCAGGAAAAAAGTATCCTGGCTTTCGCGGGCAAGTGGGATGCGCATGTGGTGCGGAATGCGGGGGAGTGAGATGACGATAGATCTGACTGCTGACACGAGTGGAGGGAGAACCCTGAATGAATCGAATGCGACAAGGGAGGCATGGATGTTGCTCAGGTGACGTTGCCAACGGTTAAAAGGCAGAAATGGTAGAATGGCAGAGACGACAGTAGCTTCTAATACGACCAACCAACCAGTCGACGGGAATTGTCGACGGGCATTGGTGATTAGCATTGTCGTAAATCCTCTTGGCTCCCGGGCCAAGACTCAAGAGCCTCTCGTACTGGTTAGGGCTGATTCGAGTGATGAGCCTTGCGTCGATTCTTGTCTCTGGCTTTGCTTTTGTGATGACCAACGCGCACACGCACGCATGATTGCAGCAATGCAAGCACTCCTGCAGCGTAGCGCACATGTAGTTTCGGAATCACGGCAGATGGATGATGCAAGGGAGCGGACGCTGGCTGCTGCTTGTCTCTGCACTCGCTATGTGCTCTCTGTAGTAAGTAGACTGACCTGACTCCCGTCGATTGACTCTGTAAAACTTATAGTAGTAGCAGTGTGTAGCAGTGGTAGCAGCAGTAGTACTAGCAGTGGTAGTATGGACATTGGCTGCATAGGTAGACAGCGTAGGCCGCGAGGTCGTATTCGCAGGGAGCACTAATGTCGGTCATGCTGATGACGACGGAGATGATGGGGACAACGGGGACGAGAAATGCCCGTTGGCCATGGCAGGGTGTGACCCGAGTGGTGCCTCGACCATCAATCACGATCAAGCATGACGAATCGTTGGAGGCAGGCGGAGAGGACGTGCAGGACAAGATTGAAAAGATGCAGGATGCAGGATATCGGTCAACAGTTAAGCTTCTATGGAGAGAGCAGAGACTCGGTAGAGGAGAAGAGAGAGGAGCCGAGTTTCATTACTAACTACGACAAGAAGGCGGGAACAAGGCGGCATGAGCGACATCGGAGCCGCACCTTCCTTCAGACCATTAGTCCGGCATACGGATGCTGATATTGCAGAGCGCAGGCAGGTACGAAGCAGGATTAATATTGCAAATGCTTAGAAAGTGCAGGTACGATGGAGCGCTGGCTGATCGACAATTGGCAGCTGCCAGGGGCGCCGAGACAGGACTCGCAGTTGTCAGAACCCACGAAAAAAAGCAAGCAAAATATTCTTCCACCTGTATTACGGAGTACGCCGTAGACACTGGACAGCAGTAGCGTTAACCCACTGTTTTGCCGAGGCCGGCCATTGGAAGAAGCCTGACGACATCATCACTCCGAGTATTATTCCGTACCCTCATACGAGTCCCTCAGTGCTCACCAACAACCCCAACCGACAACGCGTCTGCCGCCCTCCACAGCCTCGCAACCATGGCACCCGCGCAGCCACAGGACCCGGCCGAGCCGTCCAAGAACAAGGCGCCCACCCCTTTGCGGTCCATTATTGCCGGTTCAACAGCCGGTGCAATTGAGATTGGTGTGTTTCTTTCTGCAGAGAGCGGCACCCGCGTGCCACCTGCCCACCGACATATTCTCCATGCATCATGGCGCTGACCACATGACCTCTTGATTTGCAGCCATCACCTATCCTGCCGAATGTATGCGAACCCCGCGAATCGTCCCATTCTTCAGGACCTATCCCCGAGACTTAAAAAAAAAAAGAGGAGGAGGGGTCTGAGGGAGGGGGGTATTGGAGAGAGCTGCATGCGCAGAAGAAAGAAGAAGAAAAAGAGAAAAAACTGACAAACGACATCAGTCGCCAAGACTCGCTCACAGCTCAACAGGCGGCTAGCCGAGGGTCAGAAGCTGCCATGGCCTCCGTTTGGCAAGCAGTGGTACGCCGGGTGCACCACTCTGATTATCGGTAACTCGGCCAAGGCCGGAATCCGTACGTTACACTTCTCTCTCACTCTCTCTGCGCGACTACTCGTCATGTCGGGCGTTCTTTTGGGCTCCGCTTCTAACACTACCGCCAAGGTTTCGTCGCCTTCGACCAGTACAAGCGTCTCCTCGCCGACGCCGATGGAAAGCTCACGGGTCCCAGGACGGTGCTGGCTGGGTTTGGTGCCGGTGTGACAGAGTCTCTGCTGGCTGTCACGCCCACGGAGAGTATCAAGACGACGCTGTACGTATTCACACACACACACCGTGGACAATTCTGCATCAAGAGAGGAGAGCAGCTCGTGATGAAGATGTATCTGGAGGCACAGGGGAACTAACACACAAGACAGCATCGACGACCGAAAGTCGGGCAAGCCGCGGATGCGCGGGTTCCTGCACGCAGTCCCCATCATCGCGCGCGAACGAGGTCTCGCCGGCTTCTTCCAGGGCTTCGTCCCCACCACAATGCGACAGTCGGCCAACAGCGCGGTGCGCTTCGGGTCCTACACTTCGCTGCGACAGCTGGCCGAGTCGTGGACGGCTCCCGGCGAGAAGCTGGGCACTCTGGCGACCTTTACCATTGGTGGAATCGCCGGCATCGTGACCGTCTTTGTCACGCAGCCTCTCGACACGGTCAAGACGCGCATGCAGAGCATCGAGGCCCGCACCGTCTACGGCAACACGTTCCGTTGCGCCACGTCCATCTTCAAGAACGAGGGTGTTCTCACCTTTTGGAGTGGTGCCATGCCCCGTCTGGCTAGGCTGGTCATGAGCGGCGGCATCGTCTTCACCATGTATGAGAAGAGCATGGAGCTCATGGGTCGTCTGGACCCCGAGATGAAGTACATTTAGATACCAGGAAACATATAGTACAGACATGTAGTACAGATAAAACATGGCAGACGGTCTGGCGACAGGGCGTTCTTTTTTTTCTCTCTTCAGGATGCTCTCTCTTCAGGATGCTCTATTGGATATATGCTTCTCGATTCTATTAGGTCCCCAATGGGATAGAAGTGTTGCACACGAGTGCCGTCTATTCTCCGCGGTTGAATATCGTACAGCATGATACATGATATATATACAGTGGTCTTGTTGGTACAAGGGAGGTGGGGGTATTAAGGTGATGGTGGTGTCGGTGTCGATAGGAGGCTCTTCGAGTGTCGTCTCGATTGTCACGTCGAGTGCCATCTTGTCGGTTCGAGTGTCGGTATGAGTATGACTTCGGTGTTGTCCGAGTATCTGCAAAGTCTGCGGGAGTGCCAATGCGGGCGCTTGGTCGTGTGCATCTATTCAAGACGAATCATGCCAGACAGACGCTTGCCCAGACGCTCCAGCCAGGTTCGCTTCGGGGCCTCGTCAATCTCGCGAATCAGGTCGGCAAAGTAGGTAGGTTGGCTCTTGGGCTCGAGCATGGTGCTGCTAAGCTTGTACTAAAAAGAGAACAGAATGCAAGTCAGTACATCGACGTCTCCTCCTGTTGATCCATTCAGCAATGCAGGGGTTGCGTTGCGTTGCATTCGTACCTTGTCCATGAAGCGGTTCTGCTGCAGGGTCTGAAGCGACTTGGCCTTGAAGAGCTCCTCGGCCTCCATAGACGGCTTGTACGTCTTGAAGCGCTCCTCGACCGTGGTCCGTAGAACATCCTGGAGCTGGTAGTCGGGACGGAGGTCCTGCTTGGGCCATTTGGCAAAGACTTCCGAGTAGATGCGGTGCTGCAGGTCAGGTCAGCATAGGAGTCCAGTGTCAAGAAATCCAGGTCAAAGGGTCAGGTTCAGAGGTTTTCCTGGACATACCGAGAGTGGCCGCGACATGATGGGCAGACTGGAAATGGCAGCAGCCGTCCTGTCAGAATTGACCAAGTGGTGATTGATGAACTGCACGGCAATCTCGAATCGCGCGTCGCCAACATCAAATTTCTTAGGAGTGTTTTTTGGCGTATTGCTGACTGGTCCGGAGGTACGGACTAACCCTTTTTCCATAGGAGTTGCATACTTGTACATCCCGTAGTGGGGGGGGAATACTCCGGGTACTCCGTACATCCATGGCCCATGGGCATCCCGGGATCCATCATCATCTATAGACCCATGGCCCATGGGCCTGATCCATGGGCCATATGCCTGATCCATGAATGCCAAAATGGCAAATGCCCGTGCTCAGTCCCATTGAACTCCACCTGTCCCTGTCTATCCTCCCCTCCTCCCCTCCGCCTCCGCCTCTACGCCTCCCTTGGATCCCTGAAACGACTCGTACAAGACTACGCGTAATGCTACTAGCCATGATCCCAAGTTCACCACACCACGTACATAGTACTACTATGAATAATAGCAGCAAAAAAGCGTTCCTCCCAAGTCGTACGAGGCCTTTCGCCCCCCTTCCCTTCCCTTCCCCTATGAGTAACCCCCGGCCCCCGAGGGCCCGAAAGCACCAGCACCAGCACCAGCGCTATCTAAATTCAGCGGCCTCCAAGTTCCAGCGCCTTCCGTCCATGCCTGCGCCACTGCCAAGTCCGCTTCAACCACTAAAAGCCACTGAAGGCCACTGTGCAATCCCCCGTAGTGTCCACTGAACATTTAATGGAGCCCCCCGTGAACCCTTCTGTAATGACAGCCTAGTTGCCACCTGGACCTCCCGCTTGTCCCCTGGGATTTAGCGCCCTCTCCCTGTTCTCATAGCTGGACTCATAGCTGGAGGTACATGGCTTTGTACCTCTAGAAGCGCCGTTTTGGGCGTGCCTCCCTGTCCTCCCCAAGTCCCAGTCCCGCCCTCCATAGATCCCTCAACGCTCATGCAACAAACTCCACTCCCAAAAGTGTCCATCCGCCTCTCTCTCTCATCCCTCCCCCATTCAATCACCATCGTGTGACTCTTGTCGTGTGCCCGATCCTTTCCTTCTCCCTGGCACACACAAAGTTTGTTTTCCCTTCTTGTCTCTATTTTTTGTCCTCTCTTCTTTCTAGATTCTTCAACCCGCCAGATCGCTCGACACTCGTTGATCCCGCCCGTCCCCGATCGAAGAGACACCGCCACCCAGAAGTCCCATTACGCCATCCATCATCCGCCATCCGCCATCCATCATGGCTGGACAGTACGAACGGGTAGGTTCATCGCGCTCGCTGCAGCGACATCGTGAGGGCACATGGAGATGGTTTGCCTCTCTTGTCCCCTCGTCGCTGTTGCTGCCATCATCACTTTCTTCTTCTCCCGCATTTCACTAACTCCGCTGCCATCAGGTCAACGCCCGTGACGACGACGACGATTACGAATCATCCCGCCTCGCTCCCCAGCATGTCCCCAACTCGCCGCCTCCTTCCTTCCACTCCCGCTCCTCGTCTCCCCGACGGCACGCCAACCAGATCCAAGACCCGACCCTGGCCGATGCCTTTGATGATGACAGCGACGAAGACAGCGACGATGAGGTCGACGACCGGCAACGACTAGTCCGCCAGAACTCCTCGTCCCACAACGTCGCCTCCAGCAACGTCACAGAACCTCCCGCCGGCCCTCCTCCGTCCAACCCGACTTCCTCGACCCCTCCCCCCAGCCATGTCTACCCGGGCGCTGCCGCCCGCTCCCAGAGGATAGTTGGAGGTGGCGTGGGTAGCGACGGCGTCTTTGCCAACATGTCGGCCAGGCCAGAGCGCCAGGGTCCCGGCGAGAAGGATGAGCAGCCTCCTGTAAGTCTTGGCACTCTCTCAACTTGGCCCCCTATACAGTGAATAGCGATGCGCTGACACACGCAACACAGACATACGAGCAAGCCGCCGCCGATGCCGTGCCTCCCTACTGGGAGACGACGATTCTCGCTCCCGGACTGGGCGGTGCCGACGAAGTCTACATTGACGGCCTTCCCGTCGGCTCTGTCTTTGCCTTTGTCCTCAACGGCATGATCTCGACCTCGTTCACCTTTGTCGGCTTCCTCCTCACCTACCTCCTCCACTCGACCCATGCCGCCAAGAATGGCTCCCGCGCCGGCCTCGGTGTCACCCTTATCCAGTACGGCTTCTACATGCGCACTGCGCCCTCATCCGAGATCCCCTCCAACATGGGCGGCCCCGATGGATACGCGGCCCCCGACGACCCCAACTCGCACAACTTTGACGAGTCGGACGTGACAGATGGTGGTGACGGCCTCGGCGACCTTGCCGGCCTCGACTGGTTCTCGTACGCCCTCATGGTTATCGGCTGGTTCATGCTCATCAAGAGCACTGTCGACTACCTGCGCGCCCGGCGCCACGAGCAGCTCGTTCTCCAGAGCCCCGACCGCGGTCTGGGTATTCCCATTATTAGCACCGGCGAGTCGTCTGAGCGGGTTGTATAGTCGTCGACCTAGAACAAGGCGCGCATGACACAGAGCCAGCGGATATAGTTGGTTCTTGTCCTTTCTCTTCTTTCGAATATATACATGCTTGACCGAGGGCAACAAACAACAACCAATACCACACACACACAAAAGAAACAACCTGACATTTATTTCAACTCGAGGGGTTATGGGCGTTTTTTCTTTTTTGGCAACGAACCACACTATTTGTACTCCTTTGTGTACTTCTGCGACTGCTTTCGACAGGATATGGATATCCGGGTGTTTCCTTTTCGTCTTTTGTCTTCTATGCTTCTTTATCCCAAGCACCTGCATTCTCTACAACACAACTGCCAGCTAGCAATTCCACTTGTCTCTGTTCCTCTGTCCACTATCATCTGTCCCTTGACCTCTGTCCTCTACGAGTGGACTCTACGAGTGGACTCTACGGGTACTGTCTCCCAGTCTCCTTGACACGCCGGATGTGCATGAAACGGGCAGTGCATGCAGAGTAATACGCCATATGAAACGGCTACCCGACCGTGTGAAACGGTGGCTGCTAGTACGCGTGGGTATATCATTACCTGTGGTGGATTAATATGCTCGTATTTTTCTCAAGGTGAGATATCAATCCAGGTCGAGATGGGAAACAAAAATGCATTATCATACTCGTACCTGCATACCAAGATATGGCAAGATCTAGTAGTAATATGAATACGAGTACTCGTTATTATGCCTTGGGCCTTGGGCGGTAATTGCGAATACGGAGGTACGCGCGCTTTGTCATGTAAGTGGCGACTTCCGAGTGCCGCACCTGCCCCGCATCATCGTTTGGCAGCTGGCAGTTGGCAGTTGGCAGGTGCTACCCGGCACGTATGTCTACCCTGCTGCATTCAGCGTAACGACAAACTGATCTACGGTAACTTTTACCATTTTGCATCTCCATCCTTACAAGGACATCGGATACCACCCTCACGACTTGATGTTTTAAGTACTTGTGCGCCAATAAAATCCTATTCAAATATGGCTTGGCGGTGCTCTGGCTCGACAAACGCCGAACTGGTGGAGAACCTGTTTAGCAAGGGACTGATAGAGAACCAAAAGGTCAAGAAGGCGTTTCTCAAGGTAAGGCAAACTCACAAGACAAGGTATCTTGATTCATCTTGCTACAGTAGCCTAGTAGATACTGGAGCCATGTATAGGTGCACATACTAACAAGGCAGATTGACCGTGCCCACTACGCCCCTTCACAACCATACGAGGACCGGCCCCAGACCATTGGGTACAAGGCCACCATTTCAGCACCGCACATCCACGCCTCTGCTGCCGAGACTGTTCTCGGGTCACTGCTCCCTCAGGATGGGAAGGCCCGTCGCGTACTGGACATCGGCTCTGGCTCCGGGTACCTAACACATATCCTCGCGGAGCTGGCGGGGCCGTCCTGCAGAGTGGTCGGTCTGGAGCACATACCAGAGCTGCGTGAGCTGGGAGAGGCGAATATGTCCAAGAGTGACGCGGGACGTCATCTGCTGGAATCGGGACGCGTCAGGTTCCGGCTTGGTGATGGGCGAAAAGGCTGGGTTGACGATGAGGACGGCCGGTCGGGCTGGGATGTCATCCATGTGGGTGCTGGTGCCAAGGAGCTGCATGCCCCGTTGCTGGAACAGCTCAAGGCTCCTGGATGGTGAGTAATCTTCAATCTCGTGGCAATCTCGTGGCACTTGACGGAGTGACTGAACAACTGACTTGACTGGCGCCTGCAGCATGTTCATCCCCATTGATCAAGACGCCTCGGGCATCGAGAAGTGGGCGTGGCGCATCTCCAAGGACGAGGACGGAAAAGTGACGAAAAAGAAGCTCTACCAGGTCAAATTTGTGCCTCTCACCGATGCACCACACACGGTATAGCAGCAAGTATAACAGCAGGTATAGTTGTTCAAAGTGGTTTGTGTGATAAATTTAAAGCTAATTCTAAAGATCCTATCCTATATTAGAAGCGAAACAAACTGGCCCGAGAATGGTATTAATAAATAAACGATGGCCCGTCCATCGTGGTCCTCCAAAGACAAAAAAGGAATACATGAATATATCCAAACCCCGCCCAAGAGAAATCTCCGGGACTCAAAAACTCCAGTCGTTATGTGTTGTTGATCATCTTTCCCATGTGTCTACGCAGCTGCTCATGCTTAGAGAAGGTTGGCGGCGATAAAGAGGGCAGCAACACCAAGGGAGAGACCAGCCATGGGCTGGTTGATGCCACCGGCAGCGACGGGGATCTCGCTGAGGGTAGGAGGAGGGTGGACAGCCGGCGTGTGAGGACCCGGGGTAGGCGTGGCCGGGCTGGGAGTGTACGGCGTGACGACCGGAGGCGAGAGAGGCAGACCGGGCGTGGAGTAGTGAGGAGGCGAGACGGGAGAGTACGGCTTAGGGTGGTGAGGGTAGGGGCTCGGGGTAGGCGAGGGCGCGACAGGGAGCTCCTTGGACTTGTAGCCGGTAGGGTGGTGAGGCTTGTGGCCGGGAGGAGGAGGAGGGACATCGCTGGGGCAGTCGGTGTCCTCGTCGCAGATGGACAGGACGCGGGTGCCCGGGAAGACGGGAGGGTGGACAGGAACGGCGGGCGTGATGACGGGGACGGCGGGCGTGATGACCGGCTCCGGGTGGTGAGGCTTCTCGTGGTGAGGCTCCTTGGGGTGGTGCGGCTCCGGCTCAGGGTGGTGAGGCTTAGGGTGGTGAGGAGGCGGCGGCGGCGGCGGGTGAGTGGCACCAGGGCAGTCGGGGACCTCGGGACCGCAGCTGGTGATGGTCTGGAGGGTGGTGCGGGTGTAGGTGGGAGGAGCGATGGGGACGACGGGGTAGGCGGAGGACTCCTCGCAGTCGGCGGTGACGATCTTGTCGTGGGCGACTACCACTGTGGCCAGGAGGGCGTTGAGAAGGATGGAGGGGATCATGATGATGGACTGAACTGATGAAGCTGTCAAGGTAAGAAGAATTATTCCTTGAATGTCCTTGGAGCTGTGCCTGTGCTTGTCGAAGACTGGAGAGAGTTGCTTGTTGTTGTTGGATGGATGGATGAGGGCGACACGTCCCTTCTCTTATACACAAGTTGAATGTTTACTTTCCAGTACTCGTATGGCATGGCATGGCATGGCATGGAATAGTCTTCAGTCTTGGCATGGAACGCAGCATGCGGGTGGCTGGCCTCTCCGCTGTCTTGGGGGATTGTCAATAGTGCATCCCGGGGCACACGATTAGCACCAAGTAGAGTGTATGGGGTGGACAGCATCTGAAATGTCTCTTCCCCTATAATTAGAGGAGGCGTAAGCCGTTATTACTGGCAAGACGTGGAATGTAGATGCTTGCCGTGAGGTCCGTGTGGTTGGGTGAGGTTGAGGTCCTTTGTAAGACAATGGCAGGCACACAGACAACAGACAGCAGACAACATACAGTAGACAGTAGACAGACAGACAGCACACAGACAGACAGACAGAGGAGTAAAGAGTGCTGCTGGTTGGGCTGGGAATGCGGTTGAATGGTTGATGGCTGGGCCGTGGCTGCTGTCTTAGACATTTACTCTGCAAGGAAAGATGACGACACATCAATCTGGTGACAGATCGCAGAGGCAGTGGTACGCGTCGATTGTCAGGAACCGTGTGCCGTCTTGAGTACAGCAGAGAGGACAGAGACGATCGACAGGCCAATCTGCTTACACGCCAGTTGGGGGCAATTGCACTGCTGGTGACGTGATTGCTTTTCTTTACTTGCTATGCTTGGTGCCGGCTGCCAATATCGATATGCGAGACAGTGCAGGCCCGAGGACAGTAATTTGCGATGAGTGAGATGAGTGAGATGAGTGTGCTCTGGTCGCATGCCCATCGTCATTTCAACACTCACAACACACAACACACAACACGCTTATACAACATGTTTGTATTCTCACAGATGTTGTCGCGTCTGCAGAGCCAGCTGCAATGGGAAGGACGCAACGTGAAGAGTGGTAGGTAGTATACAGAATAAAATTCTTAGAGGCTTAGACCCTAGACGCAACAAGACTCATGTAGATACCCCATAGGAGACCGATGAAACTGAGAAAGACGATGCGACGGTGGACAGGAACAAATGAGAAGCTGATGATGGAGGCAATGGGCCAGATCTTGTACCCAGCCACTATGATGGGGATGGTCTCCTACACCACACCACACCACACTGTCAGCAGGGAGACAAAGCAAGGCAAGGAGTCGAGGGTATGGCTCATGGGGCAAGGCAGTAAGGGGCAGAGGATAGTCGCGTGTAGCGCATCGTGTAAACAGTCGCGTGAGAGCGTGAGACAGAGAGAGCAGTGAGACAGATACGTACCGTGCGAATGTTGGACGAGATCTGATCGGCACTCTGACCCTTTAACCCGCCCATGATGGCCAGGAAGACCACCGTGTTGACCACCGCGCCGACCGTCATGCAGTCTATGAACCATTTGGTCAGGGTGTTGCGCAGGGACAACTTGGGCGTGCTGGACTGCTGAGGAAGGCTCGGGCTGTCGCTCTCTAGAAGACCCTCAGCCGCGGCACCATCACTCTTCATCTCAATGTCATCATCCCTGTGATGGTGGTGGTGGTGATGCGTCAGTGTGGCCGGGTGCGCCGGGAATGAGCGCTCTAGAAACTGCTGCCACAGATAGTTGGGCGGGGCCGTGATGAAAGTCAGGCACACGAAGCGGAGGAGCTGGGCTATGTCCAGGGAGATGGGACGCTACAGGAGGGGGCAGAAGATGAAATCAGTTGGTCTAGTCATGACAGAGAATTATCGTAGATGTAACATTGATTGCAGATGGATGGGCGGCGTTGAGCAGCTCACATTCTCCTGGTAGGCTTCAATCACCTGGGCGCAGAGGTTGCTCAGCGTTGACAGGGCGCCAGCCTGTAGTGTGGCGCTGGCGATAGGGGCTGGCATGCTGATGGTGTTGATGCTGAATGATGCTGAATGATGCAGAATGACGGGTATTATTACAAGAATGTCGCTGTAGTCTTGAAGAACAGTCGCTCGCTGGAAGAAATGACAATCAGAACAGGATGGCAATCAAAGCAGGGAATGGCAATGGCAATCAAGAAACGCTTAGTGTCACGATGCGGAGTGAGCATCAGCATCGCATCAGTTGGAACTTGAGATGTATCACGTGGGTGGCTTGCGCGCTTGCGCTCCTGCCGTTTCTAAACGAAATACGATGCAGGGATTATGGCTACAGGAAGGCGCGACCTTGCGATTTGCTCTGCCATGTTCTTTTTGTTTCTGCACAAACACTCCGTACAAGAAGAAGAAGAAGAATGAATGGATGAATGCTCATATATTATTTCTATACAAGATGGACTACACAACACAGCTTCGACAATGACACCTGAGTGAGGTTACAACTTCGCCTGCCTATTCTCCCGGGCCTGCATCTCCCGCAGCTCCTTCCTCAGAATCTTGCCCGACGGACTGCGCGGCACAGCATCGACAAACTGCACCCCGCCACGGAGCCTCTTGTGGTTGGCCACCTTGGACTCGACAAAGGCCACAATGTCGGCCTCGCTCACCTTGCCCTTGGCCGGCGGGGCCAGCACCACGTACGCCTTGGGCACCTCGTTGCCGTCGCGGGCCAGGCCGATGACGGCGGCATCGAGGATCGACGGGTGCGACGAGAGGAGGCCCTCGAGCTCCGCGGGGGCCACCTGCAGACCCTTGTACTTGATGAGCTCCTTCTTCCTGTCCACCACGTGCAGCTCGTTGTTCTCGATGCGCAGGATGTCGCCGGTGCGCAGCCACCCGTCGCTCGTAAAGGCCTCCTTGTTGGCCTTGTCGTTGTTGTGGTAGCCCTGCGTCACGATCGGTCCCTTCATCAGCGCCTCACCGGGCTCGCCGGGCTTGACGTCGTTGTCGTCATCGTCCACCAGTCTAGATGTTGTGGGTAAGTAAGCGAGCGAGGCGAGAAGTGAAGATGACATGAGAAACAGGAGCAGACATACCTCAGAAGCACATTGGGAAGCAACGGTCCCAGACTGCCCATGGTCACAGGACGTCCCGGGGGAGTGTAGGTGGCAGCGCCGGTCGTCTCGCTCATGCCCCACGTCTGTCGGAGGGGCAGCTCCATGCGCATCCGCTTGCTCGCGGCGTCCTGCAGATCGCCGGGGAGAGGAGCCGCTCCACTGATGGCAATGCGCAGGTGCTTGAACTGGTCCTTGACGGCCGGGTGCTTGGCAATGGCCATCCAGATGGGCGGCACGCTAAACATGTTTGTGATCTTCAGGTTCCCGCAGTGGCGCAGGAAGTCGTCAAAGTTGAAGCTCGGCATCCAGTACACGACGCCTGCCTCGAACATGGGCAGCACGAGGTAGCCCATGACGCCGGCAATGTGCGCTGCGGGCAGGTGTGCCAGCGTGCGCCGCTGCTTGTACGGCCGTCCCTTGGCCTCCTCCGCGACCCAGAACTCTTCGCTCAGCACGGCCGGCACCATGACCTCGCTGACGACGTTGGTGTGCGAGATGAGGACACCCTTGGGCAGACCAGTCGTGCCGGACGAGTAGAGGAGGCAGATCTTGCTCTTCTCCAGCTCCGTCTTGTCGGTGATTCTGCGCCAGGTGAGCTCCTTGTCAAATTGGCACCGGACGCTGCCGTCGAGGCTGTAGAGCTGGATCTGCGGGTAGCTCTCGAGCACGAGGACGCTGCTGAGGGGCAGGCCGGCCTCCTTGGCCGCCTCGGCCGCCAGCTTCTTGAGATCGGCGCTGCACACGAGGACCTTGCCGGGCCCGTCGCGGATCTGCCTGGCCAGGTCCTTGGGGGTGCCCGACTGCGAGGCGGCCGAGTAGACGCCGTCGGCGGCGATGACGCCATAGAAGAGGCCGGGCAGGGCGCTCTGGCCCGTCGACACGGTCACGACGACGTCGGTTCCCGGGCCAGAGGCGCCGATGCCATACTGGTCGCGCAGGAAGGCGGCAATCTGCTGGGTCAGACGGCGCAGTTGCGCCTTGTTGAGGACATGCTCGGGATGGTTGGCCTCGCCGTGCAGAGGGGTGTCCTCGGCAGCTTGACAGTGGTTGGAGTCTGCAGCAGTCAGTACCACTCTATACCACTCTATACCACTATAGGGTACTCGACATACCAAAGAGGAGAGTCAGCAGGTCAACACTGGGGATATCCAGGACGTTGCCCTCGTTGTAAATCATCCTTACGGTGATGACTCTTGAGTACTTCCTTTGACCTCTGTGATACTTTGTACTGTATTTGCAGCGCGACAGAAGCAGAGCAGATCAGAAAAGAGGAGCCGCCGCCGTTGTGTTGATCCCTTTTATTTTTTTTTCCCGCTGGTTGTTCGACCCTGTAGGCGTCCACGGGGCATCCCACTTGTAATTTCGTCGCTGGGCCTGCTCTCGTAGTCTGTAGACCTCGGTGCTCCGTATTACTGGGTGCTTGGTGCTCCGTAAATGAAACAAGGTCAATGGGAAGGTCAATGGGCAAGGTCGATTGACAAGGTCAATGTGGGTAACGTATGGGCCCCTGTCGCTGCTATCAGTGCACTGCAAGTCTGGAAGTCCGCTGGAAGTCTGCCAGAATACGAGTATAGACAAGGTCGATGCAATGCAGAGATGTCGTCTTCTAGAAGAGCAGTCTATAGTATTAAATACTTGATACTCGATTACTACTTGATCGGTGACCGACCTGCACTTGACAAAGGTGCTTTCCCCGCATGCACAAACTGTAATGTATTACTCTGTACGGAGTACTCTGTAGAGCAGGCGAGCTGCATAAAGCATAAAGATGACGCTGTACTTGTAGTCCGGGTGTCAATCCCCGGATCATGCTGGTGCTGCAGCTATTCTCCCTTGGGATGTAGGATGGTACGTACGTTGATGGAGTCCGTCTACGAGTAGAATAGTGTACGAGTACGAGAGTAGAGTAGATGAGGGAGGGGCCGATGGGGGCGGAGATGGGTTGGGGGAATTGTACCGAGGATCTCGGCGTAGAGATGTCACCCACTGTAAATGGACAAGTACGTCACTTACCCTGTTGACCTGTTCACTATTACTCCGTACAAGTAGAAAGAAGGATTCATTCATGTCAAAACTAGCACATACAGAGTACCCTGTATATGGTAATGTCACTAACTTCTTCTTGTTGTGATGGGAATGTCAAGGGAATGCAATGAGTGACTTGAAACTATGCAGTATGCAGTACTATGCGATAAACACTATGCAAATAAACACCATCGTCATCAACATCATCACCACCATCACCACCACTCCATATACATCATGCAACACACTTCGCCCACCTCCTCTTCACTTCACCCTCCCACTCAACAAACCGCCTCACCTGTCCATCCACCAACACCTCTCCAGTATGAAGCACCTTATCAAGCGGGGGAACTTCCAGCCAGTCATGCTTAGAACTGCACGTCAGACCCAACCCATCCACTGTAGTGTCCACATCACCACCACGCTTGATCCGTTGGAGACAAGCATCGCAGAAACTGTCGAGGCAGTACCGACACATATAAAACTGCTCGTCCGGACTGATCACCCCCAGACACTGCGCGCAGCTGCGATCCGTCGACTGGATCTCGGGTAGCTTTGGCTCCGGACGCGCCTTGCGTGGCTCCACGGGTGAGTCACCTGCACTCGTCGAGAATGAGACATTGGGGCTGACCTGCCTCATCGACACGGCCACAGCCACAGCATTCGAGTCCTCCTCCTTACCTGCCGCCACAAACAGCTTCAGCAGGTTCTCCAGCGAAAACTCGTCGTTGCCCAGGTCCTCGTCCTCAAGAGTCTCGCAGCTCTCGACAATCAGGGCCGACAGCAGCACTTCCGCATCCTTGGCCCGCCCGCGCAGGCGGTAGAACAGCGCCAGGTACACGGCTGCCGAGTTAAAGTCGGACCCCGTCATCCGCAGCGGCAGGTTGCTCTCGTGCTGGTGTGAGCTGTGTTTGGTCTGCACTGCCTCGAGGCGCGTGATCCACCGGTCTGCGCCAGGCTGGCTGATATCGGCTTGCAGAGCCATGTCTTTGTACAGCGAGGCCAGCTTCTGGAACGAGATGGCATGGGCCTGTCGCGTCGGCACGTTTCCTCGGGACCGGTACTCGATCAGCGAGATCTGCTCAAACACCTCAATGGCCGGGTCAATCTCCCGCTTGTACATCAGAGTCGTGCCCATGGCGATGCGGAGGAACAGCGCCTTGGGAGCGTCGCGCTTCTCGTGCGCCACGTCGAGAGCCATCTGCAGCCGCTCCAGCAGAAACTCAACCTGCCCATCCCTGCACGCAGCCTTGGGAAGTGACGAGAGGACCAGTGACGAAGCATGCTGCGAGTGTAGAAAGTCGACAATCCGACTCCTCTCCTTGTGAGGCCCCGAAGCCTGGAGTGAGAGGTCCTTGATCACCCCCATCATCTCCGAATGCTTGTTCTGCTCTGAGAGAAGCTCCAGGAAGGCAATCACCGGCTCGAACCGCTCCTCATACTTCATCTCGGCCTCGTCAGCACTCTTCAAGGCCTTTTGGAAGTACTCAATCGCCTTGTCCACATCGCCTCGGTGAGAGTATGATGAGGCGATGAGATAGTGGTCCTTGTACAGGCGCCATCTGCTCGCGGAGAGACTCGATCCCGAAAGCCCCCCCGCGGCCGCCAACTTGTGTTCCATGTCCTCACACTTGAGGGCAAGCTCAATGGCCTCCGAGTAGGACTTGTTCTTGAAGAGGCAGTAGGCCTTGGGTCCGGATACCTCGACGCTGTCTCCGCCCAGCTTGAGACCTTCGTTGTAGTTCTTCAAGGCCTCCTCGTGCATGTTGAGCGTGAGATAGGTGCTGCCCACACGGCGGAACCAGTGTGCCGTCTTGGGGTACTTCGCCCAGTCCGTCGCCTTGTCCATGCGTTCCTGGATCGGGATCCCTCCCCAGTGATGCTGCGAGTCGGACCACTTGTGCCCAGCGTCCAGATACGAGATGCCCTGGACAATCTTGAAGCAGAGCTTGGTGGGTACGTAGAGCTTGAACCCTTCCTCAAGCCAGGCCTTGGCGTAGAATCGACCGATGGCGTGGAATATGCTGCTGGGTTGGTTCTCCATCCCCTGAGCCCACTTCTTTCCATCGGCGTCGAGGCTTTCCACCACATCCTTGTCTCCAATCCAGGCGTGGAGACCGGCAATGTTGGAGTCACTGAGGACTTCGAGTCCCTCGTCATTCTCCTCATACATGAGACTCCAATCGGCGATGACGTCCTCATCGACCAGCATCTTGTATACTTGCTGACCGATGATGCGCTTATCGTCCTTGTCGACTGCCTTGGGATCGATGGCTGCCAGGTGCTCTTGCCAGTACCATGCAGCATACTGCTTGATCGAGTGGAGTCTCTTGCCGAGGTCCTGGGATTGGAACCAATTCTTGTCATTGAAGATTCGCAGACAAGTCTTGAGAATGTGCGTCTTCATGACAACTGTGTTGAACCCGATAGAGGGACCGCCCGTCTTCGCAGAAGCCTTGACTGGGTCGCCGTCGCGGAAGAACTCTCTGACAGAGGCATGGAAGAAGGTGACGGTCGTCGTCGTCTTTTTGGACCTGAACTCCATGTCTTGGTCGGGGACTGTGACTTCCGGCAGGCGAATAGGGCTCCGCGAAGGGCTGAGGTGGCGAGCCAACTTGGTCTCGAGAGAGGTGACGGGACTTGTGCGCCGACGCGTGGAGTTGATGAGCTGTTGCGAAGGACTGACATCGCGAGAACGAACCCCGTTCCCGCTCTCGGCGGAGCTGGACCTTCTGAAATGTCCTTTGGGTGTCGCAGATCGTCTTTTGCTGCCCCTCTGCTGGCGCTCAAAGTCCCTTACCAAGTCATCTGTCGTGAGACCATCTTCGCGTTCCACGCTGAAGAATGAAGCATATTGTCCACGGAGACTATCTTCAAACCGGAAAGGAGGATCCTGGAACTTCAGAATCAAGATAGCCTCGAGCTGCTCGATTGTTAGGGCTTGCTGCGCACAGGCGACCCAACCAAGCACCTCATTCAAATCTCCAGCCTCCTCCTCGGTGATGGTAGAGGACAGGTCGGCCAGCGTCATGCTCAACATGCCGTTGATCTCTTGAGGGAATGACTCAAGAGACTCGAGAATGGAATTCGGGCGTCGCTTGCGATTGGCGTTTGTCAACATGAACTTGGCGAGGATGAAAAGACCATCGACTCGCTTCTCCATGGTCTCAATGACCTGAGCTTTGAGTTCTGGACTGATGCGGTTCATGACGCGGGAGTGTGCCACGCCATCTTCGATGTAAGACTTGACATCTTCTGCAACGCGGTCCGGGGTGATGTGGACAAGTGTCAAGGACAGAATGGCATTGACATTTGGCGTTTCGAGGTATGTGGAAACTAGGTCAGTCAGATGCGATCTGCCGACAAGACAGATCTGGACCTTGGCCTTGCTCCCCGATGTCGGCTCCTCGATACAGGCTGCCAACTGGTCTAGCAACTCCTCAATCTCGTCTGTTGCAGCTTCATCGAGACCGTCCAAGATGACGCGAAATGGCTCGTTGCGTGTGTCATTTTCGAATGCTTCGACAAACAATTTCCGGAAGGCGCTGGGTATTGTCTTGATGTCCTCCGAGTTGTGGACGCTGCGCGCAAGTTGCTTTGCGTAGAATGCGTCACTCTCGCTGAGTTGGTAGGCGACATCTCGCAGTGCTTGGAGAACAGACCGCGTTTCGGGGTCGTTGGATCGGAAGTAAAAGTAGGCGACGTGGGGGAGATTGTCGTTGGCCCACGAGATAAGCTTTGTGGCGATGAAGGACTTTCCAGTGCCAGGCGCACCGGACATCCACATGTATGGCGTCTCCCCATCCAGCCAAGACTTGAAGGCGGCATCTTTGAGTATCCAATTGCCTGTACCTTGCACCCTTGTCCTATTAAAGGACGAAAAGTAGTCTTCCGGGAATGGCGACGGCTCCAAAAGCTCTCGGAGCGTGTCTTGGTGGGCGGCACTCGCGCGGGCTCGGTATTCAAGCTTCAGCTCCTGAACGTCGCGGCTGACTTGGCTGACGATGCTCTGAACTTGGTCCGTTTTTGTGTCGATTCTCGCGACCCCACCATAGGTATCCGCAAGGACCTGTCGGGTCTCGCCCGTGGTGAGCTTCTGGAGGGTTTCAAGGGCTCCCTGAACGGGGCTCCCAGTGTTGAGAAGGCTCTTGAAGTAGGATTTGAAGCGACCCTTTCTGATCTCCTCTGTAGAAAGGACAATGACTTCAAAGAGAGTGGCGAAAATGGCTACTGCTTTGGAGCGTAGAGCCGGGGATATTTCATATCGAATGTATACATTCAATCGTGACGTGAAATCCTGTGGCGCTGGTTAGTCGGTCGCGGTTCACACAAAATCCTCCGGGTCTCCTGGGTATTGGCGGGGGAGTATATACCTTGAGCTGATCAAAGAGTTCGACAATGGAGTCGTAATTTGACGACACATCCTTGGCTGCGTTGACCAGGAACAGAACGGCGGTGTATATGGTCTGTGTTGCGGGGAAGGCTTGGCCTGCAGCGCCGGCCACGATATCGCCAACCGCCTCGAGGGGTTTCAGCATGTCCTTCAAGGTACCAAAGATGGTGTCTCGCTTGTCGCGGAAGCTCTCAAAGTTTTGGTTGTAATGGTCGAGCTGATCATTGAGGTCGTTTATTGAGCGAATGGGAGGGTCCATGAAGTCGTCGATGTTGCGTCCTGATGCCTGCTTGTAATTCTTGGCGGCGTCTGCCAGGACTGCTTGGAATGCAGCCTCGACGGCCTGCTGCTCATCCTTTTCTGAATCCATGGTTGCTTTCTTTTCCGAACCCATGATTGCGGTTCGTCAAGTGCGAGAGATCTGCGTGCATCCCACCAGGGGAGGGGGTAGACACCCTTTATATATTTACCATCTTGACAGCGTGCCCCTCGTGCACCTCGTGCAGTTCTCGGTGGCATTTCCTGGGCGTCGACAAGTCAGACTCTAGGCAACGAGGGGCGGCACTGTACGAGATGAGGCAGGGTATCGCATCCAACGAAGCTGGTTGGTCCCGATGCTCCACATCCCTGCGACGGCACGCACGCTGTAAGGCTGCATGCTGGCGGGGGGCTCGAGCTTGCTCAACTGTCAGACTGACTTGCGGCAGGGCAGGTAAGAGAAGACGGTGAAGTCCCTAGAGTGTGCTAATATTGGCTCTGAGACATCTGTCCATATGACTGACAAGAGCTGGGGCAAATGAGTCAAGAATGGGATACGACTTCGAGGATCGTGAACTGAGCGGAAAGGAAGAGAGATCGCCAGATGACTGTGGCGGCGTGTGCGGCGTAATCTGCTTGCCGCCCGTGGCTGTGGCGTCCACGCGGGCGGGCGGGAAGGAAGGAGGCGGCGTCGATCGTCCCTTCTGTCCCTTCTCGTGTTGGTCGTATTGGATCCTTGACTCCTCCCACGGCGGGGTAATATTACAGTGGTTGAGTGGTGTAATGCGTCAAAATAGAGCAGGTGCCCCTGTCGCACCTTCCGCAGCCACTGACGCGGAATTTTGCCGGCCATTTCCCGGAAACTGGTTCCTGAGCTCGATCAAGAGGCTCTCCACCTCCTTAATACTGCTACTTCGTAATACTCCGTACACAGCAAAGGACCTCCGAGCCAAAAATCAATACTACCTACCACTCAGTAAGACTTCATTACGGCAAAGAGCTGGTATCTTTGCGTTTCATTTTCACTGCCGGCCACCTCAGCGCCCGACGCGATCCTTCACCTGACTGCGTGCCCCGTTTATCTACGAGAGGGGAAAATGTCATCTTCGCTTCGCCGCGCTGCGCCGCTGGTGCTCCCCGCTACTGCGGGTCGGCACACGGCCACGGTTATTTTCATCCACGGACTTGGCGACAGTGGGAATGGATGGGCAGATGCAGTTGAGCACATGAGGCGACGCCGTCAGCGTCTGGGCGAGGTCAAATTCATTCTGCCGCACGCGCCTACGATTCCCATCACAGTGGTTAGTCAGCCTTGAGACTGCGACTACGAGTACGAGACGAGGAGGATGATGATGCTGACAAGGTGCATGGTTTAGAATGGCGGCTTCCGTATGCCTGGCTGGTTTGACCTGGTTCGCAACCCCTTCCCCTCTACTGTTCAAGCGATCCAGTACTGACGTGATGCTTGTTATTGCAGAAAGCCCTGGGCTACTCTGTCGACTCCCTTGGCAACAAGTCGGTGGATGAGGACGCTCCTGGGATTCTCCAGTCGCAGTCGTACGTTCACTCTCTCATCCAGGATGAGATCCAGGCCGGCATCCCTGCAGACCGTATTGTCGTCGGCGGCTTCTCTCAGGGCGGTGCCATGAGCATCTTTGCAGGCCTCACTGCCCCCGTCAAGATTGCTGGCATTGTCGGCCTGTCGTCATGGCTGCTTCTCAGCCAGAGCTTCCGTGATCACGTTCCTGAAGGGGACCTGAACAAGACGACACCCGTCCTCATGGGTCATGGCGACGCAGACCCGATTGTCAGGTACTCTCTTGGCCAGGACAGTGAAACCGCGTTGAAGGGCATGGGCTATGATGTTACCCTGAAGACATACAAGTAAGTGAGCGCCTCGTTATTCAATGTCATTGTATTGACCATTTTTAGGGGAATGGAGCACTCAGCATGCATTGAGGAGCTGGATGAGGTTGAGACCTTTATTGCTTCCAGGCTCCCGCCCAAGAGCGGTTGAAATCTTGCCTGTTGCTGGGATTTGAGTAAAGAAAGATGCAATAGCAGCTGAATGAAAGACAAGTTCATGCAGTTGAAGACCCCGCAGCGACAAAACGCACAAGGCAGACCTCAGCTTGGTGTGGCTGACTGACCCACATGTGACGAGTTGTGACTGAGGTTAACAGCATGCAGGGCCGTTGAATGGCCAACCAACCTGCATATAGGCGATGCAAGGAACACGAGGGGCACAGCTACGCGGATGAAAGACGGACGACATCAGTGTGTTGCATTTACAGGTACTACTACAATTATGGTGTACGCCTGGATTTCACAAGCACCATGACCGAATTGGTAAGAGCATTCATTTTGCTTGGCTGACTAGACTAGCTGAAGCCATCATCACTTATCACCAGATCATCACCAGATCCTGCTGGTTGAGGCTGAATGTATCGGCACTTAACGGGACCAGTTGGGGCTCCTCTTCTCCAGGAAGGCGCCGACACCCTCCTTCTTGTCGTCGGTACCAAAGGCAAAGTAGTACAAGCTCCGCTCGAACTCGTCATCCCGTCCGAGATTGTCAGCTGTGAGGGACGGATCACCAGGTCAGCCGGCTGCTTCTGCAGGAACACAAGGGACGGTGCGACGCAGGACGGGCCGGATCGAGATGAGACACCACACCTGCAGCAACGGGAGAGGGGTAAGTGATACATACATCTGCAGATGGACTCCTTTGCGAGTGACAGGGCCATGGGGCTCATGCCGGCAAGCGTCGATGCCGTCTGAACAGCCTTGTCGAGGACGGTTCCTGGCTCAAAGATGTCGGCAACTAGACCGGCGGCGCTGGCCTCGGCAGCTGAGATTGGCTTGGACAGCAGGATCATCTGCATAGCCTACGCCATCACTCTGCGTTAGCATGAGTGATCAAGAGGAGATCTGTCATATGACATGGGACGGGAGGATTGATTCAATTGTTTACCTTGAACTTGCCAACGGCATTGGTCAATCTCTGCGTGCCGCCGGCACCAGGGAGGAGACCGATGCTGACCTCGGGGAGACCGAACTTGCTGGCGGAGGAAGCAAAGATGAGGTCACACTGTGCGACACGAAAGTTAGTGAACAAGGTGGATCGAAGAAGATGCAGACGACAGTTGAAGGCGTGGGTGTAAGTCAATTGGGGGGGAGGGGGGGGTGCGAGGGGGGCGTGAGGGGAAGAATCGAAGAATGAACAAGACAAAACAAAACAACGACGCCAAAGACGAAAGGAGGCACATACCGCGAGAGCAACCTCGAATCCACCACCGAGCTGCAAAAGACGATAAGGTTTAGTCAACAATCAAGGGTTGAGAGCTTGAGTGCTCGTTAGATGGGGTGATGGTGGCAAAGATTCACTCACCGCCATGCCTTCGACGGCGGCAATGAGTGGCTTTCGAACATTGCTCAGGCCTTGGCAGAGGTTCTCGAGGTAGCGGCACTTGCGGGCAGCGTGGCCATCTAGCTCGGAAATTTCCTTGATATCGGCGCCAGCTATCTCGCGTGGTCAACGTTAGGCGGGAAGGGAAGCATGGATGGGGGTGGAGAAAGAGGACGAATAAGAGAGACAAGGGAAGGGTGTCTGTCAAGTGAAGGGAGGGGAATGGATGGGAATGGGCATGGGAGAATGGGGAATGGAGAATGGATGACTTACCACAAAAGAAGGTGGTGCTGCCGGTGATTACTATAGCGCGAACGGCATCGTCGGATGACGCAGCGTGGAGCTGGTCGAGCAGATCGACAATGAGCTTCTGGGAGAGAGCGTTGCGCTTGGTGGGACGGTTAAGGGCGAGGACCCTCACGCCGTCCGAGGGCGTGGACGCTATCACGAGTTCCTCACTCATTGTATTACTCGATAAAGAGTAAGGGCGGGGTGTGGGAGCGGGAAGAGTGGGGATTGGTTACCAAGAACCAAGGAGGGGGGGAGGGGGAGGGGAAGAAGACGGAGAAGTTGAAGAGTAGGAATGGGAATAGTAGGAAAAGAGGAGGAATACGGAGTAACAAGGTGCTACTAAAGTAGTAGTGGCAGTCGATGTGAGGATGGATTATTCTGTCAGATTCGTGTCGCGGTCTAATACATGGGCGGTGGGAGGTTAGCCTGTGTTGATTCGTGATCAAGAAAAGGAAACATGACACTAACGATGGCCCTATCGAAGGTTAGGCGTGGGAGCGAAGCGATTCTTGGTACGATGAAGGCTAGCGTCGTCATCCAATACGCAAGAGTGAGTGAGTTGAGTGAGAGTGAGAGTGAGTGAGAGGGTGAGTTGAGTGAGTTGAGAGGGTGAGTGTGAAGGGCCGAGAGGGAGAGGGAGAGAGAGAGCTGACTTTGGGGCTGTACTTGTATATAATCCGAACAATGGGGATCGGTTGCCGGCGGTACGGGCAAACGAAGAGGGGGATGCCATGCTAATGCTAATGCTACGGAGTACATGAGACATTACTGTCAAGGCTGCAGGCAGGGCAAGGCAGGTTCGCCCTTTGAACCGGACCACCAGGTTCTTGGGCCCAGCTGTGGCGGCAAAGATCGGCAGCTAGTCGAGAATGGCTGTCCCTGTTGAGAAATCGACAATGGCAGCTAGGCCTGGCAGCTAAAGAGTATTACTACTCAAGCTCACAGCTGTACTGTAATAGCTGTACGGAGTAGCTGTAGCCAGCTTACATTCTACCGCTCGTATGGAGTATTATTAGTAGTAATAGTAGCTAGTGCCCTCTATGGAGTACATGTATTGACGGAGTTGACGGACCAGCCAGAGGCCCAGCAGCTGTGGTGGAGATTTTTGGCAAACGTGGCGCAAGGGACCAATTGACAGGCTGAGTCGATGACGCCTCACGATGGGGAATTTCCAGCTGTCGCAAGCCGCCAAGATGAAGGGTGGCTTACGAGTAGTACTGTAGTATCAGAGGAAGAAGAAAGCACAAGACACCAGGAACGAGCCGAGTGCGCACCGTCGCGGATGGTGGAACACGGGAAGAGGGGAGGGAGGGAGGGAGGGGGAATAAGGAAGGAAAAAAAGAGGAGCTTTGAGTCGCGATGACGGATATGTGATACGAGATTTTGGAGAAGGATGAGGTGTGTCGTGTTGTGTGGATATGAGTGTGTCTCGCGCGAGAGCAATGCAATTGATGATGAGTTTTGTGTGCTCCGAATGCGCAGTATGTGATGTGCTTTGTGATGTGAGTTGGGGGTGTGTGTGAGTGTTGTGAGCGTCGTGGGTGGTGTGTGTGCGCGTGTGTGATGTCTGTGTGTGTGTGTGTGTGTGTGTTGTGGGATGAGGATGAGGATGATGAGGAGAATGAGAGGAAAAAGCAAAAAACCAAGGATCCTGTGGACTGGCCGAGACATGCAGCAAAAGTGCTTTTGTTACTGCTTCTTGCTGCTGTCAACTGAGGGAGGGAGGGAAGGGTGGACCCTGTTTTTTCTCTCTTGAGTGGTGTCGTGGTGTCTTGAGTGGTGTCTTTGGCCATTTTGAACTACCCAGAGAGGACAATGCTGTCGATTGACATTATGCGAGGAACCGGAAAAACGTGCAGAAGGGTGCACATGCATTCTGACGATTGCCACGAGAGGCAGTTGATTGATAGGTAAAGTTGCCTTAAGAGGGCAAAGGAGGCAAAGACGCAAAAGAGCCTCTGAATGACATGGAGGCACACACATACACACACACACACACACTCACTCATTCACTCATTCATTCACGCACTCACTCACACATACACACCGAGAAGGTGGAATCTTCAACAACTGACTGCACCTGCACTGCACCTGCAGTTGACGCATTTTGCATGTGTTGAGAGAGCTCAGAAGAGAGGGTAACCACCCTCTTGGACGGTAGAGACATGCAGAGAGGGTTACTTTCCGACAAGAAGGACCAATCGGGGATCCACCCACTCAGGTCAGGTCAGGTCACGACGGTCACGATGACATGTGCGTGTGCGTGTGCGTGTGCGAGACGGGAAAGAGAATGGCAAGAATGACAAAGAGCAGAGGGGAGGGACAGAGAAGAAAAATGACAGAAGTGGGTGAGGCCCGAGTTGGACACGGTAGAGAGTTGATGTTTTGTCGTGGTGAGCTAACTAAGCACATACTTTGTAACCAGGTCGTTCCGACTCCGTACTTGGAAATACTACTTGGTACTCATAGTGGTTAAGAGGTTCATAACAGAGCAATAGAGTCTACGGAGTACGGAGTTGTTGTACAAAGTACTCAGTCCCACGTATTACTAGATGTCAATACTGTATTACTGATCTCTTACGAATCGAGCCAACAGGGGTACAAGGTGGGGAAGCAGCGCTGAAGCGGGATATCCGCCCGCCCATGGATACCACCCATGGGGCCCATGGGTACCGTCCCCCGGCGTCCGTACGGCAGATGGGGGGGTGTCAAGGTCATGTCTGTGCATTCAGTGGTCTATTACTCCGTACTCTTGTGTGTGAGGCGAGTGTGTCCCCTCTTCCCCAACCAAGGGACGACCACGACCCCACCAGGAGTTGTCCGAGAGAGGAAGCTTCCAAACAAACTGGAGTATCACGAGTGGCAGATAAACGAGGGCCTGGATGGGTTGTCGTTTATTCCCTCGACTATTATGTTATGGCCTTTGAGGGGGTCCTTGTGGGAGGGCGGCCGCCGCTCGGCTCCGGTCGGAGAGGCATCAAGAGAATATTATTCAAGGGACCATCCATGTTGCAATTGGGGTAGGAGCAGCCGCAGCAGCAGCAGCAGCAGGAGGGGCGTGGCTTTGGCTTTGGCTCTCAACGTGGGAACGTGGGATGTGGGATGCTGCTTGGTTGGAATTGGAAAGTGAAGGACATAACAAGGACACACAAAGACACACAAGGTCGCATACATGCATACATTACTACTCACATACCTGGACGAGTAATAGTTACAGCACATACGGAAGGCTGATGCTTGTTGGTTGTTGCAGAGCCCATTGCCAGTCTAGGGCCGGACAGATTATAAACTCCCCTCCCGGTGTGAACCAATGCCAAGACACCGCCTCGCTAGAAGTGTACCGGTGAGGTGGTGAGGTGGTGCGGTCAGCCCAAGCTAGTCGCTCTTAGGAGTTTAGCGGCCTCTGGGTTCCCCTCTGGCTCTGCCTGTACCTCTTCCGTTTGCAGGTTCCAGTCAAGCCAGTGTTCCTCTACAGGCAATGGTACTTGGTCGTCGTACCCTGTGATACGTCGACGACTGCCGTGAGACTACGAGCGGCGCAGCGTGGCAGAGCAGCAAGGGCCCAGCCACTTAGCTGGCAATACGTACTCGTTCTTCGTGCAGGTGAGAGAGAGAGAGAGAGAGAGGGCTGAACATGGACCCGAGGGGGACATGACCAAAGAGCTACCAAAAGAGGAACCATGAACCAAAGAGGCAAGACGACAGAGCTATCTTGGGCGTGTGAGACATTCACGTGGTAGCACAGGTTGACGATACAGACTGATTGTGACCTGAGTTATCGCACACAAAGTGCATCATACAAAGTACGAGTAACTCTGTACTCGGTACCATGGTACAAAGTCAGTTCATCGCTGCTGGAGAAGACGAGCCTAAAACTAGCCCCGTGTGCCATGCGACGAATGGCTCTTCCACCCCCAGCTGGTCCATGGTCTTTTAGGCAAGGTGCCCGAGCCCGAGGAGGGTTTATGATGTGATTATGATGCGGAGCCTTGGGCCGAACCCCAATTGAACAAGGGAATATTAATAGATTAATACTCTTTTCTCTCGTAACTGTTATTCAATTGAGCCGTGAGTTAATAGCAAGTATGAGCCAGTACGAGTAAGTATACAAGCAAACAAGGTAGTGGCCGAGGAGGAGATGGAGGTGGCCGAGGAGGCGAAGGAGGAGGGGGTGGGGAAGACACACAGCCAAGAGAGGGAGGGGTGTGGTCCTATCATGGACAATCAATCGATTACTTACATACGGAGTACGGAGAGCACGGCAGCGAGCTACCAACAAACGATCCCAGGTCATTGGGATATCCGAACCAAGTGACTTGTCACATATGATTTGGCGGTGCAGATGGCCGGCCTGGCTATTGCTCTGTGTCTACCTGCCTGCCATCTGCCTGCCATCTGCCATTGCCGTGCACAGTATTATGGCTCCGTAATAGGTCTACGATTGTTCTCTACGATTGTTGAGTAGTAATAGCACTCGGCATTACTTTCAATATGCCTAGATGCAGGAACCCAAGCCACAGAGCGCCAGAGCCCAGCCGGAACAAAGATCTCAATTGAGCAAGTCGCGACCCTGATACGAAAGGTCTGGAGCGTCGATACGAAGTCTCTCTGCATGAACCGAGGGATTAAAGCTTCTAGATGTCCATCCAGGTCGACTTCCAGGCAGTAAGCACTCGTACTCGGTGCAGGCCTACAGGTCTACAGGTATACGAGTATTGCCAAAGCCAAGAAAAAATCTTGTTCTGCAACTCATATGCGAAGCAAGCAGGGTATTGTCGGCCGGCGGCGGGCTGCATCTACGTCGTACTGCCTACGCAGCAGGCAAGCAAGGACAGAGTCGTATGCGTCTCAAGGTTGTGCGCACTTTTTTGGTCTCGTTTTTTTACCTCTTTTTCTTTTCTAGTTGTTAATACCTACCTAATCCTTGTTCGGCGGGGTGAGAGAGTTTCTCAAGACACGGCGGGGGCGTGGCTAGTCCCGAGGACTAAAGCCGTGGTTTAGTTGGTTACTCGTACGAGGAGTTGGTTGGTTGTACGAGTTACGAGTTTGTCTTCAAGATTATTAGTATACTACCGAGCTGTAGCAAGCTGTCTGCAGCAAAAGTCTCCGACGCCTATGCAAAGGCGCCCCTTGATATAATATGTGACGGTGCGTAATCTGGCAGATTGATCCCACGTTGCTAGTAGTGAGCTAGCCCTTTCAAAAGACAATGGCAAAAGCAAAGTTGCGGGCGTCTACAAACTACGAGTATAAGGCAAGGCGTAGGCTGAAAGTGCCAAACATGGACATGGTCAAGTGCAAAGCAGAAAGAGGTCATGGCGTTTGCCGAAGAGGAACCCACGTTCCTGTACGCAGCAAGGCCTTTAGGGCCATTGATCAGCAGCCATGCCCATGAGGGAGGGAGGGGGCCATGCGACTGATTGTGTGCGTGGTGGTGGGGATGCAGAAAAGCAGGCTGCAGCTAAAACTTCTTCAGCGACAGGGGACCCCGGTCAGACTTGTGAGACTTTGGAGACTTTGGAGCCTTTGGAGACTTTCAAGACTGCCTTTGCGCACACACACGCGCATACAAAACCCATGTAACTGGGACGCAGCTTGGCCACGTTACGAGTACGAGTATTACGACTGCAGAGTACTTGGTTGTTGATACTTTGTTGTTAGTGCTCGGTTGTTAATAAACTGTAGTACTCGGTACTTGCCTTGTACGGCTCTCTGACAGCCTGCTTAGTTCCTCTTTAGCTTGCGTAGATCACATATGACCTACTTACAGGCTTGTTAGCCTTGTCGACACCGTTGTGAGACACCGCATACGAGTATAACCAACTTACCACTTACTTTGCAAAGAGAAGTCTCTTTCACTCTTTCAGTGGCCTTTTCTCTTCTAAACACAAACACAGCTAACTACAGCCAAAGCCAAAGAGCCCCACAACTCAACTGGAGCGATGATGTCGTTCCGCCTGCCTACTGCTTACCCCATTCAACATACGATAGCGTCTCGTTATCTAACACTACCAGCTCTAGTAGGTCGTTGTTGCATACCGTTTTTTTTCTTTGCATCCGTCTTTTTGTATTTGTCTTGTTCCCGTCTTTTAAGCTCCGCTCCCTTTGGCCCAATGGAGGAGGAGGGGTTTCTTTTCTTTCTTTCTTTCGGACGAGTTGACAAGTACTTACTCGGCACGCAACCTGTCGTCACATATCCTGCTTAGAGTTGCCCATGCAGGGCGGGAAGAGACTGGAGCCGTGGACAAGCGAAGCAAAGAGAGATATTAAACATCCCAACCCATCCACAACCACACAGTGCACACCAACGGGGTCCATCTAGACCACATCAAGAGGCCCCCCCGAGCCATAGAGAGTCCGTCTGCCAACTCACACAAACAATGGAGACACCATAGAGGCATAATGTTCGTGATCCGAGTGCAGCTGATGCACCACACAGACACACAATCCCCATCTCTCCATCCCACAGCCCACAGTCCACCTCAACACACACGCCCCCCCCCCTCCATGTCCCTCAAACTCTGACATCTCGTATGTCGAGACGGTTAGCCAAGGCTTCGAAAGCGAGAGATCCAGTCTAGGATGTACCCGCCTCTCTACCCCCCCTCCCTCCCCCNAGTCTAGGATGTCCCCGCCTCTCTACCCCCCCTCCCTCCCCCTCCGCTCCGGCCCTCGGACACTAAACCTGACCATGGCTCTTGGCTCTCCCCTCCCTTGACTGATCCGTTACCCTAGTCGGCAAGACGGAGACGGGTAGACTGTGTGGGTGGCATCATGCAAGTGGGATGGAGGCATCACGATGTCCCGCCTCCATGATTACATACGAGGGAACTATGTCGGGAAGCTCCTCCGTTGGGCAGAGCACGTACATGTATCCAATCTATATGTTGCTGGGGCCGAAAAGTATAAAGAGCCTGGCGTGTTGCACAGATCATTGTCCTACCATGATGGTCTCTTGTTGTCTTCAACTTGCTGCCTTGTCTTCCAGCTTATACCCTGCCTTGCTCTTCTAGCCTTTGTGCTTCTCTCCTCGTCCTCACTCAAGGACACTAAGAACTCAGCATCCTCCTCCTCCTTCACTTGGGTTCCCTCTCAGACATCCACCATATCACCAAGCCTTGCACAACTCATCTTCATCTCATCTATCCGACTCACACTCATAACACTTCTGAGTCTCTCACCTCTCACAACTCAACATACACACATACACACACACACGACTGTCCACATACACGACTGTTGTCCACCAGTGTCTGATATATACAATTGAAACCGTATATACACACGGACGCACACAATGTCTATGACAGCCCCCCTCACAGGCGTGGTAGCAGGACTACCGGCCGGACCCCTGTCCTACTCGTTTGGCATCCGCACCCAACCGGCCTTCAGCACCGTCAGCGAGGCCTTCTTCCACCACGCAGCCACCCGCCCGGGAGCCATCGCGGCACGGGACCTGGCCAATGGCGGCCGCGAGGCCACGTACGGACAGCTGGCCCAGCGCGGCGCCCGCCTTGCCTCGAAACTGCGGGGCCTGGGCGTTGGCCCCGGTTCCAGGGTGCCCCTCGTCGTCAAGAGGGGCATTGACATGCTCGTTGGCATCGTGGCTATCCTGGCCTGTGGAGCGCAGTACGTCCCTCTCGACGGCGGGGTCGTCCCCGACTCGACCCTCCGCTTCGTCACGGGCCAGGCCGGCGCCGAGGCCTGCACCGTCCTGGCCATCAAGTCCACAAAACACCGTCTTGATGTCTGCAATGTCGGTCAGGTCGTCTGCATCGATGATGACCTGCACGACGACGGCGACCAACAGAACCAACTGCAGCAGAATGCCCGCTACTATGAGAACAATGCATCCCCGGACGCCGGTTGCTACGTCATCTACACTTCTGGTTAGTATTGACTATTCAATTCACCCTGGTGGCCCCTCCCTCTGCGCGAACCCTGCTCGTCTCTACTATACCCCTGTCTGGATTCTATCGCATGCGTTTTTTAGCGTATTGGACCGGGGAAGACACGGGCAGGACATATGAGAGAGAGGGAAAAAGCGGCCGACCCACATTCCCATGTACTTAGTTGTACGAGCGAGAAACGCAGCAAAACGCAGTCATACTGACAAGACTCTCTCCAGGAACAACCGGAACTCCGAAAGGCGTCAATGTTACTCACAGAAATGTCTGCAACCTCTTGTGTCTCGCTCCTGGAAACCTGGGCATCGCCGAGGGTGTCCGAGTTGGGCAGGTGCTCAACGTCAGTTTTGACATGGGTAAGTGACTTTCCCGTGCAGCTTCCTATACGGAGTACGAGCGAGTACGAGTACAGAGTACTTGGTACTGCGGAGTACTCTTACAAGGATGCCTCGTACATTGGATCCTCGTACGAGAATACGACGAATCGTTCTACCTTCTACGACAAGGATCTTGAAAACTGACTTGTGTCCAACTATAGCCGCGTGGGAGATCCTGGGCTGCCTCTGCAACGGGGGCACCCTTGTACTCCGAGGCTCCGACTGGCTTCAGGCCCTGAAACAGGTAAGTCTTTCTACGCCATTGCGAATTGAAACTTGGTTTTCCTTGTCTTTCCTTGTCATGCCGCTGTCAACTCTATTCATGGACCGTTTGAACACGGACCATGGATCACGGGCCACGGCCCCATGGCACTATGAGACTCAGACCAAGGCCAAGACCAGAAGGCTAATTGAAACAAGGTCGACGTTCTCATTGCCACGCCCAGCATCGTCGCCAAATACGAGCCCAATGAGCTTCCCAACATCAAGACTGTGGCTACGGCAGGGGAGCCCAGCTCCCAGAGGTATGAGATATATCCGCGACGCCCAGCCGTCATGACTAAAAGCATACCCGTGCTTAGTAGTACATGGAGCATGGATTTCAAAGTCATGCACGACAGACAACTGACTTCCCGTGTGCAGGCTGGCCGACACTTGGGCCACCAGTGGAACCTACTACAACTGCTGCGGACCGACAGAGACCACCATTGTCAACACGATGCACCGTCACCAGCCCGGCCAGCCTCTGACCATTGGCAAGCCCACGCCCAACAACAACGTCTACATCCTCGACGACGACCTGCGCCCCGTCAGCCTTGGCGAGTCGGGCGTCATGTGGGCCGGAGGCTGGGGCGTGTCTGCCGGATACATTAACCTTCCTGAGAAGACGGCCGAGAGATATCTCCTCGACCCCTTTACCAATGATGGGTACGTTCAAACCAGCTCAGTGGGGAAACCGGGGTCCGCTCCGGGACATCCCACCCCCGCAAACGGCCGCCAGACAGGGATGTGCGTATATACGAAGCCAAATACATGTGTACTGACGCAAGCCACAGTTCCATGATGTACAACACCGGCGACATTGGTCGCTGGACGTCCGACGGGTCCATTGACATCCTCGGCCGCCAGGACGACCAGATCAAGATCAAGGGTTTCCGCGTGGAGCTCGACGGCGTGACTTCCTCTCTGAACGCATGCGCCGACGTCACCGGAGGCGGCGTCGCCCTCCTCATCGACAACCAGATCCAGGCCTTTGTCACGCCCCTCGGATGCGACGTCGTAAAGGTCAAGAAGCACATGCAGACCTGCCAGCCGTACTATGCCGTCCCCAGCGTCTTCCACCCCATCGACGCCCTGCCCCTCACGGCCAATGGCAAGATTGACAAGCGTGCCCTCAAGGCCATGGCCGCAGGTGAGATCCAGCCTGATGCCACCACCGTCGTTCCGACAAAGACCAGCGTCGAGATTGCCAAGACTGCCACCGTCGTCGAGGTTGTCACCGAAAAGACATCGGCCACTGCCGTCGCCGCCCGCAAGTCATCCACCTCGTCGCTCGGCACCGCCGTGGGCTCCGAGTCCAACTTCTCGTCCACGGCCACTACGCTGTCGGTCCCCGCCCCCAACGAGAAGGAGCTGGACATCGATCTCGAGGCGGGTATCCCCGACAAGTCTCTCCCCAAGAAGGCCCGTGGCCTGCGCTGGCGCATCGCCATCGTCTACCGCCGTCTCTTCACCTGCATGAGTCTGGTCAACATTGGTGCCGCCATCGCCATCATCCTCACCGGCTTCCCCCGCGAGTGGCTTGGCATCCTGACGGCCATGAACCTCCTCATCGCGGTGCTGTGCCGCCAGGAGTTCGTCATCAACTCCCTGTACACCGTCGCCTGCAACATCCCCACCTCGTGGCCCCTGGCCATCCGCAAGAGGGCCGCGCGCATCTTCCACTTTGGCGGCGTCCACTCCGGCGCTGGCGTCGGCGCCGCCCTGTGGCTTCTCGCCAACAACATCGGTGATGCCGCCTGCATGGCCACCGACAAGTGCTCCGGAACCTGGGGCCAGCAGTCCATCGCCGGCAAGGTTATCTCCTGGCTCCTGACCGTCATGTTCATGGCCATGCTGGGCATGGCCTACCCGACCATCCGCAAGAAGCACCACGACTTCTTCGAGCGCACCCACCGCTTCGTCGGCTGGTCCATGCTCGCCCTGTTCTGGGTCCAGGTCGTTCTGACGGCCAACGACACGCGCGACATCGCCACCACCACCCTGGGCACCGCATGCGTCAAGTCCCCTCCCTTCTGGCTGCTTCTCGTCGCCTCCCTCAGCGTCGCCTCCTCCTGGTTCTGGCTGCGCAAGGTCCCCGTCCAGGCCGAGGTGCTCTCCGACCACGCCGTCCGCCTGCACTTTGACTACACCGTCCCCGTCTCCGGCTCCTTCACCCGCCTGTCCACCCACCCGCTCAAGGAGTGGCACTCCTTCGCCACCATCCCCGCCCCTCAGCCCGTCAACGGCCGCCCCAAGGGCTACTCCCTCGTCGTCTCCAACGCCGGCGACTGGACAAAGGCCTGCATCAAGGACGAGCCCTCCCGCATCTGGGTCCGTGGCGTCCCTACCTGCGGTGTCATGCGCATCTCCACCCTCTTCCGCCGCGTCGTCCTCATCGGCACCGGCTCCGGCATCGGTCCCCTCCTCGGCCACCTCGAGAACGCCCCCTGCCCCACCCAGCTCATCTGGTCCACCCCCAACCCCGAGAAGACCTTTGGCACCGCCCTCTGCGACACCATCCGCTCCAAGGTCCCCGGCGCCATCATCCACAACACAAAGGAGAAGGGTCGCCCTGACCTCGTCAAGATGGGCTACAACCTCGCCAAGGGCTTCAACGCCGAGGCCGTCATCATCATTGCCAATGAGAAGATCACAAAGAAGGTCGTCTACGGCCTCGAGTCCCGCGGCATGCCCGCCTTTGGTGCCATCTGGGACAGCTAAACGTCTCGCCCCGGCGTCCCTCCCTTCCCTTGATGCATTTTGCCTCCGGCGGCCCTGCCGGGAGCTCTCCTCGCTTCGCTCGCTTTTTGAGCAAACACATCGAAAAGTCCCTCCCCCTTCCCTTTGCTCCATCTTAATGCCGGTCATGAGATGACGTATCCACCCTCCTTTCACTTCTTTCTTTCCATACTTTTTTCTTTTAACCCTTTTCTTTTGTCTCTTCTGCTTCGGATTCTGGCATTGCGTGGTGGACACTGTATTTCCTTGAGTCTTTTTCTTATTCCCCCCCTCTGGCGTCTTTTTTTTATAAACACACACCCCCCCTCTGCATTAGGTATATCTGGATTCGAATTGTTTTCTCGGTTTTGGATTTGGATTTGGTTTGGTCTGGTTCGGTTGGGATCTTGGAAATGGTCTGGTTTGGTAGTACAGGTTTTGTGTATTTTGAGTTTCGGCACAAGCGGTGGATTTCCTATTCGGGTTCTCTTGGGAGTTATCATTCGTCATTTTGTATCTTGGACTTCAAACTTCAATTACTCGTATTCATTGACATCGTGGTTATTTCATGGAATTTTGTCTTATATATACTGCAAAGGAACAAAAATAGATTGTCACATATTTGACCATAGAAGCTTAAACTCGTCCAAAACATACATTGCATGATGCGCGTGTGCATTGCCCACATGCTGAATGCAGGCCTGCAGAGAACATGTCATGTCTCCACTGCATCTAAGCAGCGAGCAGGACCACGGGCTCACCGTCGGTGACGGTGACGCAGAGCTGGCCGCTGCCGTCCGAGGTGGCGTTGCCGCTGCCACCGTACACAATGTTCCACGAGCCGTTGTTGGTGCCGGCGCTGAAGCACTGGTCGCCGCTGCTGCCGGAGCCGCCGTTGGTGGTGACAACAATGAGGTCACCGCCCGCGCGGGAGAAGACGTAGGCGTTGTCGGCAATGTACAGGTGGGCGTGGTCGTTGCCGCTGAGGCCGCCGGCCGACTTGCGGGCGGCGTTGAGCGCGGTGAGGGTCTGGTACACGTCGGCGTCGGTGTCGAAGTTGCTGCGCCACAGGTCCTCGCGGTTGGCAGGGTCGTCGCCACCGCTGTAGGCCTGCTCGGTGCCGTAGTAGACAATGGGGATACCGCGGGAGAGGATGACGAAGGCGAGGGCGTTCTTGAGGAGGGTCGTGTCGCCCTTGACGCTGAGCCAGCGGGCGTTGTCGTGGTTGTCGAGGAAGGTGCCGAGGAGGGTGGGGTCGTCAAACTTGGAGCCGACGCTGTCAATCATGTCGGCGAGAGCCTGGGCCGTGCCGGTTCCCTGGTAGAACTCGTTCTGGGGGTAGTAGACGGCGTAGTTGAGCAGACCGTCCATGGTGTCCTGGTAGCCAGCGAGGTAGTCGATGTCGCCGTCAAAGACCTCACCGATGGTGTAGACACCGGCGGCCTCGGAGAAGGCGGGCCAGAAGGTCTTGGGGACGTGCTTGACCGTGTCAATGCGGACACCGTCAAAGTCGTACTCCTCGACAAGCCACTTGATCCAGGTGCTGAGGGCGTCCTGCACGGCGGTCGACTCCGAGTTGATGTCGGGCAGGTCGGCGATCCAGCAGTTCTCAATCGAGTCCTGGCTGCTGTAGTCGACCTCGCACTCGCTGTGGTAGGCATCGTTGGAGTTGAGGGGCTCGGGACCGTAGCTGGAGATGTCGCCCTCGGCCATGTGGTTGGCAACGACGTCGACCATGATCCAGACACCCTATTTGCGCATCATCGTCAGCATGTGGATATCTCAAAAGCGACTGAGATGGGGACAGTGGACGTACCTTCTCGTGGGCGGTGCTGACAAGCGACTTGAGGTCGGCGGCAGTACCGTAGTTCTCGTTCACCTCGTAGAGGTTGGTGGCCCAGTATCCGTGGTATCCGCCGTCGGCGTCTACAGTGCAAGGCGCGGTTAGCATTGACGCAGGACATACATGTGATTTCCCGTGATGTACTTACTCTTGACGACGGGGGTGATCCAGATGGCATCGAAGCCCATGCCCTTGATGTAGTCGAGCTTGCCCTCAAGACCCTTGAAGGTGCCGCCGCAGTAGGAGCCGAGAGAACCGCAGGCATCACCGCCGGTGTCGTCGGCAGTGCGGGCGATGCGGTCGGTGAGGGCAAAGTAGATCTTGCGGCTCTTCCATTCCGCCGGCGTCCCGGCAAGACCGAGAGTCACCAGGGACAGAATGGAGGCGATGGTAGTGGAGAGGCGAACCATTGTGAAAGAGAGAAGTCGTCAGAAACGAACGGACGGCAACTGCAGAGGAAGGAAATGTTTCGAATGCGGCTGCCAGAATCCAAAGAATCCGAATCAAAGAGGAAGGGAACGCGCGAAGGTAATATACTCCTTCCGTGATGGCAGGCCTTCCTATTTGGGACGGATGGGTCCCGTTGCAGATCCCATCCCAAGTCTGTCTGCCTGTCGTCTCACGGGCTTACTCCATCCACTATGGTAGAGAGAAAGAGAGAGAGAGAGGGCTTATTGCTCAATGGGGAGGAATCATGTGGGTATGAGCTGGAGCCATCAAAGGCCCTACTGTAGAGATGACGCTCAGATCAGGAGGTTTCACGGAGTTTTTGCCTCGTAAAGGTACCAAACAAGTAATCGTACTTGGTGGTTTCCTCCAGTTCCCCTGGCCTGTCCCATGTTTACCCATCCCCGTGGTCCAATGACGGTGACGTGCGTGGTGGAACTTGGTTGCTCCGGTCTGTTCGACATTGACCCTTTCGTCGGTCCGAGCTATGGGGATTGGGGGGGAAAAGCCCAACCTAGACGGACTCTTATTTCTGTTCAACGCGTGTTTGCTCCGTGTGTAGTGGCCAATGGCCATCGGTCCATGGGCCCCTGAGCTAATTTTCTGGTACTCCGTAATTTACTCCGTAATCTTAGATGCCATTGGCGATCGTTAATGCGGGGCAGCTCCCGGCCGTGTGAGCATGGAGAAGTGCGGCTTACGCTACGGACATGTACTTTGGTTGCTTAAGGTCCTTAACCTAACAAGTATGCCTACTTTAAGACTTACTGGTAAGTATAGTAACTTTACCTTATGACCACGCCAAGTTGCCAAGTACCGTTCCTGTAATACGTCGTCATGCTAATGCGACGCTGCAATGCCCCCGGGCATACGAATGCCGGAGTAATGCCTAAGCTGCTTGGCTGCTTTGGCCCCGTGCCCGCCCGCACCATGCACATGCCCGTTCTCAGCTGGCAATCCGGGATGGCCAAAAAGAGGGGGGACCAATCAGACCGATCCGAGGCGTTTGGAGCTCGGCCTTGGCTGGACTTCCTGGAGCCTTGGCAACCCGCGATTTGGGGTTGAACTGCCGCCGATCTTCTGACCTTTCTCCAGACTGCTACCTCCCAGTACTTACAACCACTCGTCTTGCTCGTATACTCGTATGCTACTCATGCAAGCAAGCAGGCAAGCCATCGGTTTAAACTGTTTCATTGTGTGGGGTGCCTTGCATGAAACGCCGCTCTCAGCAGGCCGCACAGCAAGCCCAGCGCCACGTACGTAGCACCACAACCTACCTGTACTTACTTACCTACTTACTTTCCCCTTCCTCAGTGCCCATACCGGTTCGGCCGAATTCCCATCCAACCCTTCGGCCCGACTTGTCTACGGAGCAAGTCTCATGGCCTTTATGAGACGGACTGGTTTTCTAGATTCTAACAGGCAGGTCGTGATGCGGCATTACGAATACCAAGCCTCCATGAGGGGCGAGCATGTGAGAGTGCAAGACAAAGCGAAACGCGGAGCATGAAGATGGGAAGAGAGAAGATGTGAGTGAAGTGAGAATGCGAATGAATATGAATATGAATATGAATATGAATATGTGAATGATGAAAATGGCATTCGCTTGCTTTGTGTCTACCAAGTACTACCAAAGGTAGCTAATATATACGATGACATGCTAATGGGGTATACAGTCGAAAGAATGAAAACAACAAGAAAATGGAAAAGAGATATACAGAAATCACCACTCCAGACGATCATCACACACAAGGTGAACACTGCCACGTTCTTGGCCCGCCCAGACCTTGGAGGGAGAGTTGCATGAGGCGACAATCGATCGGAGGCTGGTAATCATGCCACCGGGCCCACTTGCAAATACCGTCGTCGGGCCGTCGGCCGTGGAGTCGACAAACTTACGGACAAGCTTGTCCAAATCAGGATGCCGGTCCTCGTCATCGGCATTGGGATTTCCCGTCTTGCGCACGGGGAGTGGGTTCCCGTCACCGCAGCCACAGCCGGGGTCGGGGCTGTTGCTGGAAGACGTGGATGCGGATGACGATGACGCACCCAAATTTAGATCCTTGATCCCAGTTCCCTTCTCGTTTCGGTCATTGTCGCTGTCGCTGGGGTTGGATTCCGACGACGACGACGACGCTGTGGCACCCACATCCCGCGTGGCGTACATGCGGATCTTGAGGTTGAGGTCTTTCTGCACCTTGCGCACCTCGTCCATCTCCGACTGCACCCACGCGGCATCCTCAGCGTGACGAACAGCCCAGATCAGCTCGATCCGACGCGTGGGCGACACGGGCTGTCGGGCAAGCTCCAGCAAAACCGGGAGCACATAGGTGATGCCTGTGCCACCCACAATGCACATGATGTTGGTCTGAGGGGTCAGGCCCGACATGCTCTTCTCGCCGTACGGCCCAGTGAGAATGACTGAAGTGGTGGCAGGGGAAGTGTCCTGCTGCCCGTCCTTTTCGGTGGAAGACGATGCGGCAGCAACCTTGGCGAGGGCCATGTCGGCCAGCTTCTTGGTCTCACCAGACTTGGCGCGCACAATGTACGAGTGGCGAACCTTGCCGTTGCGGACAATGGGAGCGTTGGTGGGTGTGAAGGGGTGGGACTGCCAGATGCTCAGGTCGGTAAAGGTCAGGTAAAAGTGCTGGCCGATGGTCCAGGCATCCTGCTCGTTGTCGAGGTCGAGGCGCACAATGTCGCCGTGCTCCGCGTCGGGGAAGACGGAGATGGTGGCCTGGGCAGGGCGAAAGGCCATGCCGCCCGACGGAAGACGGGTGTAGTGCAGCAAGAAGGCGCGGATCACACGGCCGGCACGGTCCATGCCCCAGAAGATGAAGGCGGGGATGATGAAGCACCGCAGCTTGCTCCAGTGGCAGTAGCAAGCCACCATGTAGAGAAGGGCCAGGACGTAGTGCATCTTGCGGAAGGTCTCGTAGCCCGTCAGGCGGATGCCCCAGGGGGTGCTGAGGAGGAAGAGGGCCGTGAGGATGAACATAGCCATGACGCCCCAGATGATGTAGCCCTGGGCCACCCACTCGAGGCCGGTCGTGGGCTGGGGCTGGTAGAAGCGTATCTCGATGACGCACCAGCCAATCGTGTGGAGCGAGCTCTGGAGAAAGATGAGGTACCCGACCCAGCGGTGGAGGAAGTTGAAGCTCTGGTAGGGAACGCCCAGGAGAACTGAGAGCATGGACTCGCGGTTGACGAGCAGGATGGACAGGGGCGTCAGCGCGTAGGCAATTACGCCGATACGGTCAGACCACGGTCCCAGACTGCTGCGCTGGTTGTAGAGGCCGGGCGAGCCCTTGACGGGCGTCATCCACGTCTTGTATGTGATGCCGACAAAGGTCCAGATGGTCAGGTAGGCCGTCAGGGATGCAAAGGCCACGACTTGGAAGCGCGATGTGCGTCCAAACACGGCGTGGACGGCGTCGGGGAGTAGGTAGCGTCTGGCAAGGGCCGAGGCGGACCGGAGAGCCTTGGACAGGCCACCGGCAGGGGACCATTGGCGGGATTCGGAGTGACCCTCTTCGATAACTTTGGCAACGGTTCCGGACTGAAATGATGCTGTGGGACGGGCGACATGGCGGAGAATGGCCCAGCCAAAGATGATGGCCAGAATGGTCAGCCACAGGATGCCCATGTAGACCATGCCGACGTCATGCGCCGAGTAGACGACGTCGAGATACTCGCAGGAACCGGCATCGTTTGTGCAGGGGACGACTCGGCTGGCGTAACCCCAGTGAGGGACCTCGACATTGTTTGCATCGTGACTCTGGATATGACGAGACAGATGGTGAACCATCGAGTTGGCAGCGGCGGCGGCAGCCATTGTGAAGGAGAAGAAGGGATCTCACCACACGTAGTTGGGAAGACTACGATGATGGGACCTGAGAAGGGTAAGGATGTGCGATGAGGAGAGAGAGCGTAGTAACGGCCAACGAGGGTATTAATAGTCCATTGGAGAGGGATACAGAAGAAGAAGAAGAAGGAGGAAAGGAAGAAGGTTAAACGAAGGAGTGTGTTGGCTCTCGACAGTCTGTCGTATCTAGCTCTTGCGCGTGAGGTGGTTTGTCGTCCGTGGCGTTGGGATGGCCCCCACCCGCGGCCGCTGGATATGTATTCAAGAATGGATACGATGGCGACAGACGGCATCAAACTCTAGACTCGTCTTGGCTCGTCCAATTGATGCGAATTGATGGGCCGCGGGGAGGGGGACCGACGGTGGACAGTGGGATTCTTACGAATCCCGCGTCCCTTGGTGGCTCCAGAGTGAGGGAGTTGGAGAAGGGGCAAGAGCACGAAACCAGCCAAAAGTCGTAGTAATATCGTACTAATTGTACCTTGGCAGTCAGTCCTGAGCAGAAATGAGCAAGTTTCCATCAATCAGTGGACGGCTGCCCTGTTGGTGTTTCTCCACAGCGAGCGAGTTAGTGGGTTTAGTGGCTGTTTTGGTGGAGAGAGAGCCTCATGAGGGGTCCCAGTGCCCACGGGTTCCTATGGATCGCACTCTATTCATTACGAGTAGTAATACCACTGGGAAACAAGCTCGCCAGATAATCTTCTCAATTGTCGCGCATACGAGTAATAATGTTATCTCTTAAGCTTCTTTCTCTCTCTTCCATCCATGCAACCAGCCTCTTTCGTGTTTTTCGACGTCTTCAAACAAACAAAACAGTGCCATTGCCTCTGCCTCTCGCCTTGGCTCGTTCCTTCCACTCCTCCTCCTTCCCTTTTCTGCTCCACCGCTGAGTAATCCACTCTGTTTCATCAACCCGACTTTTTATCTACCCGGTAGTCTCAAACTGCCACGCAAGATCAATCAAGATGGACATGAGCCATGGATCCAGCGATACGGCGTGCACCACCGAGGTAAGTTCTCTCTTTCTCTCTCTGAGACAAAGGCGAAATGGAATGGGATCCCGTGGAGGATTTGAGGAATGCAATCTGACAGGATCTGATAGATGCTGTGGAACTGGAACACCACAGGAGCGTGCTTCATCGCCTCGTCATGGAAGGTCACCTCGGGCGGCATCATGGCGGCGACCTGCATCGGCGTGATCCTTCTGGCCATGCTGGTCGAGGCATCTCGCCGCGTGGGAAGGGAGTATGACGAGTTCCTGAACCGTCAGTTCCAGCGCCACGCCGAGATCCAGGGCCCCACGATGCTGGCCAAGGTGTGCACATCATCGTCGGAGCCCACCCGGCCCATCGTCACCTACCGCGCATCCTTTCTGCAGCAGGTCATCCGTGCGCTTCTCCACGCCGTCACATTCGGCGGAGCCTACATGGTCATGCTGCTTGTCATGTACTGCAACGGCTACGTGATCATCAGCGTCTTCATTGGCACCGGCCTCGGCAAGTTCCTCTTCGATTGGCTGGTCGTCCGCGTCGATGTCGAGGCCCTCAGGCCACTGTCCTGCTCCGATGGGATCGCCGAGCCCACGGTGTGCTGCGGCTAAACAGGGCAAAGGCCCGAATCTCTTTTCACGACTCTCTTTCTGTTTTATCTGCGTCATTACGAGTAATATCATAGCGGGAGCGGGCATTTTGTGTGGAGTTTTCCTTTCAGTCATCTATGTGTACATACATGTAGGCACATGTATGCGCTCTTTTATTCCCCTCATCTAGCAATCCAACGAGATTCAACTGCCATTTTTAAACGATCGACCTCGAGATCAGTGGATATCGCTCATGAGCTGCAGAACAGACTCATGCAAGTAAAGGAGAGATATGCCATGTGTGCATGTCGTAACCCACAGGCTTCAATAACAATGACTACTCCGTACAGGTTATGTGCGACAATATCATTCCCCCACAGCATATACGCATATACGTCGTATTGGCATAGGGCTATCCGCCTTCCAGATTCAGTCTAGACACCACATGCAGACAGAAGCATGACGAAATAACAAGAGCAGCTACAACTTCGGACAAAAGACCTCAAAGGAGAAGTGTCTGCAGGTGTCAAGCAGACGGAAATGCTTCTGCAGCTTTGACCTGCATGTGAGGTCCAGAGGGGCGAAGAACGCGCGCGGGGATGGGATGGGCCGATTCTCTTCCGCGCCTCTGTTGGGTTCGGGTTAGACGCAGGCACAGCTGGGATGGGAACAGTGTTGGCTGCATGTACACAACGAACACTGATGGCTGCAACAATGGTTCAACGATCCAGGGTAGAGACATGGAGCAACCACTATGGCATGCTGCTTGGAGTTGACAAGGCTGTGATGCGGAGTCTCCGCTCAAGATCCAACGACATGGGAGAAGTTACCCGGAACTCACTTTTACAGTGCAGTGAGGCAGTTGGTGATGGCTCAACTGTCCATGCAGATGGTCGTACTCATCGTCTTGAAAAGCCTCACTTCCGAACGGTGGGTGTCTGTACGTGCGTTTACGGACTAATGGTAAGCATTCGGCATCTTCTTCTGAACCCCATAGTAGAGATGAACGTTAAGCTTAATCTCCACTGGTTTGCATAGACCTCAGTTATTGCACTCACACTAGCAAGGAACCGAATAATAATACTCGTAATATGAATGGATGATCTACCTATTGTTGGGTGCGGTATAGTTATGTTGGCGACTGGCACTGGAATTAAAGGAAGATGACCCCTTACCCATACTGCATTGGCAGGCATTCTCACTGAGCCATGTGCTTATATTCTATATGCCGTTGAACTGCGAAACTCAACCCTGCCCTGTCAACTACCACCTACTGACAGACTACTGCCACTGACAGGCGATATGTCGCATCACGACTTTGATGATATCTTACGCCGCAGGCAACGCAGGGTATGAGCAGTAAGAAGAAAAACCGGGCTCCCCTGCGACTCCAACCAACTCCACGTTCTGTATTAATACCGCACCACTTTTCCCCACATCGGCCGATGTGTAAATGCGGTTATCGGCACGGGAAGAAATCCACCCAGACTTGAGACTACGAGTAGTAGTGTGACCAAAAAGCGAACTGTTTACTTTGTACCTGGACTATTTCAACTGTATCGCAAGTTCAAGCGATAGTCCAAACTCATACAGAAGCCGACAAACACATCACATGTGTTATCCTCGGCACTGAAACTCTCCGGTCCAGTTTGTTCCTGGGGCGTCCCGGGAAATGTACAGCTAGCTCCGAGGACATGTTGCAACATGGTCGGCGACGCCCTCGTTGGCTAGCTTCTTCACGATGCTCACTGCATTCATCCCAATTGGTAATGATATACGACTATCTGCATCTAGCTGCTAACAAGAGCAGGGCTCTGGTTGACTGAGCAGGGTTGTTTTTGTGGAGGACTGATGCTACACTACGGCATGGCTTTCCCAAGATGAGTTGATGAGCCAAGATGAAAGAAGTCACCAGGTTGGTTCAAGTCTCTCAAACATACGCTACTCTGGACGCTTGCAACTACAGACTACAACAAGTACGCATACTCCGTAATACTCTGTACGAATACTCGTACTCGTATGTTCACCCCTGCAACCCAGGCCCTACCACAGAGGGTTTCCCCTGTCTACGTCGTAGTCTACTCGTACGAGAACTCATAGCCATGCATGATTGGCACATACCCATGTCGGACCGGCTCTCGATGATTGAACCAACCCAACATGTCTGAAGGTTGTACGGAGCACAAGGCTGTTCCTGTATGTTCATACATTGCACACTGAATGCCAGCGAGTTTAACCGTCTTACCGTCTAATATTCCCTTTCCCACATGGCAAAATGTCTTTCTGAATGGTTCAATGTTATGTGAACCTGCAGCGCCAAGATGGGCCAACCTGGTAATTCTCCGCGAGCCCATTTGACAGCGAGACTGTGGCTGCAGATTGACACGACTTATTGGACGCCACCTCCACCCGTCAATTGAAGAGTCAAGAGTCAAGAGTCAAGACACTGAAGAGACAAAAAGCTTCCAGCCCTTGCATATTCCGCCATACTCATAGTCCTCGCTCGTTCTCCACACTGACCATCTCCACGACTCTGTGGACCGCGTCCTGTGGCTGCCGCCGTTAGCGGCTTTTACCTGTTGGGGAAGTCTGTAAGCTACGGGGTATGGGACTATTTGTCTTTGACCTTGGAACCGTTATTATTACCGCGAGCTCGGATCTTGCTCTTTTCTTGCAAGCACAAGCACAAGCACGAGCTACGAGTATTACGGAGTGCAACCAATACTTGTCTGTGCTGTGGTGGTTCTCCAGATTTAATTTTGGATTCAACGCCACCACATCTTACGGGTGTGGCCTTGCCGCAAACGGAGGTTATCGAAACTTGGGGCATCTTGGCAGTGTCGTGTCTCTCTACTCCGTAATATGTGTACTCCGTACCCCATCATTCATGGCAAGACACTGAAGACGGCTTCTAGACTGCGTCGCATGTTGAGTAAATGCAAAAGAAAGCAAATGCTTCGACAACAGCTTCGACAACCAACAGAAGAGCACAGCACGTTGCCGGTCCGCCCGGCACGGCACGAAAGGGCCGATAGGGAGAGGCTGCAGGACAAATGGGCCATGGCAAAGACTCAAAGAGTCAAGTCGTTGATTCAGATTCCCCGCCCTCCTCTACGAGTACAAGCAAAGCAAAGCCCCCAGAGGCGCCCAAAGCGGGTCATTACCCTATTGGGAAGCATGGGAAACCAGGCGATCTGACGACACACACGCGACAGCAGGGTTCAATGGAGACTGACTCCGTATCTGAACTTGCGACTGGTTACACGGTCGCATAGACGGGCCTGCACAGACTTGAGTCTTGAACGAGTTTAGCAGTTCCATACCAACATCCAAGTACACGTACTCCGTACTACTGATGAAACCCCATGCAAGCCCGCTTCGTGCCGGACAGTACTTCTCCGTACTTTTGCCCGTTGCTGCAGGTTGATGGTCTACGTCTACTCCGTACCCCCCCTGTCTCATGCATTCAAAGACTTTTGTTTTTTCCCTCGATCGGCAGAATTCCCGGGGTGTGTGCACGTCCGAAATGAGGGGCTCTCCATACACTAACCAACCACCAACGAAATAGTAACATGAACCTATTGCCAGAGGCCAGAGCCAAATGTAGATGCAGACGGGATGCAGTTGGTTCTCTTCTTACACGCCCCAAACAGGGGCCAACCAATCGTTTCTTGTCGAGTCATGCTCAGGCATGTGTCAAAGCTCATGGCGTGGCCAAGAGAGAGAGACCGGCATGCGCATGCTCTTCTTCTTTATAATTCACCAGTGGTCCCCCGATGCGATGCCTTTCCCATTTGCGCATTTCACCTAATACAACACTCTCGTCCAAACGATACGGTTGCTGCTGCTGTCGATGCTACCACTCTCTTACCGATACGACTTCATCTTGTCGACAAGGTGAACCATGGTGGCCCTTCGCCGGACCTCCCTCCTGGCTCTCGGCCTGTCACTACTCGGACTCGGTCAGGCCCAATCAGCATCTTCCGCCCTGGCCGCATATCCGGAATGCGCAGTATGTCGCCACCCTAAGCCGTCCTTTCTCCTTCTCTTCATCTCTTGTGAAGAACTCTTGTGTGAAGCATTGGACTTACACGAACCTGCAGCAAAAATGTCTCCTCACCGCGCTCACAGCTGGCATCTGTGCGCCCACAGACCAGAAGTGCATGTGTACAGATGAGACCTTCCAGGCCAAGGTTACCGTCTGTGTGACTGAGGGCTGTACCGTGACAAACCAATTAGGTACGTACATACTATCGAGGATACTACTGAAGCACATGGAGAGTGTATTGCATGTAATGTGTTCAGAGTTAATACGAAACAGCCACCAAGAACGCAACCGCCACATCATGTGGTCTCCCTGTCCGAGACCGATCCCAAGAGCTCGTCGTTGTCAACGACGTCATGGCCTCGGTCGCCGGCGCCTTCATCATCGCTCGTCTGGTCCACAAGACCATCATCATGAGAGTCGGCCTCTCCCTCGACGACCTGCTCATCATAGCCTCCATGATCGCGACGGCACCAAGCGTCGTCATCACCGCGTACGGGACGACCCCCAATGGCCTCGGCAAGGACATATGGACCCTCAAACCGCAGAACATCACCAACGTGCTCCGGTTCTTTTACGTCATGGCCATCCTGTACTTTCTGCAGACAGCCCTAGTCAAGCTGTCGATTATAAGCTTCTACATGCGCGTCTTTCCCACGCGGAACACCAAACGTCTCCTATGGGGCACCTTCATCTTCACGTCCCTCTGGGGTCTGGCCTTTATCATCACCGCCATCTTCCAGTGCTGGCCCATCGAGTACTTCTGGACGCGGTGGGATGGCGAGCATTCCGGACAGTGCGTCGACGCCAACTCGCTTGCCTGGGCCAACGCCGCCATGAACATTGCTCTTGATCTCTGGATTCTCGCGATTCCCATGTGGGAGCTTCGGAGTCTGCAGCTCCACTGGAAGAAGAAGGTTGGCGTTGCTCTCATGTTTTGCGTCGGCACTTTGTAAGTTTCGATAACCCACCACCACCCGAAGCCCAAGGGAACCCCCACCCACCCACATGAGACAAAGCTAAAGCTAACTTCTCTCTAGCGTCACCGTCATGAGCATCTTGCGCCTCCAATCACTCATCACATTCGCCGCCACGTCCAACAGCACCTGGGAGTTCTTTAACGTTTCCCTATGGTCGACTATCGAAATTGCCGTCGGCATGATCTGCGCTTGTCTGCCGACCGTGCGTCTCCTCTTTGTCAAGATCTTCCCGGCTCTTGGCGGCTCGACCTATCGCAAGAACTCGTCGTACCGTCGTTACGGCTACGGCACAGACGCACGCTCCGGCGGTGGTGGCTCGGCTGTCCGTGGACATACCGCCCAGGTCGTCTCCATGGATAGGCTCGAGTCTAACCGCAGCGCCGACGGCTACTCAGGTAAGGACGGGCACTCGGGCATCATGTTTCACAAGACTTATGATGTCCAGTACACGGATAATGACGAGGTGGGATTGGTTGGCATATCTCCACCGCGGCGGGGCGGACCAGGTACGGCCATGTGATATCAGGCACGAGTTGTAGATTAATTGTACATACATCATGAATGAGTAGACGGAATATACCCTTCGATTACACCAAATTATCCTATTACATAGCTCATTCAATCATTTTGCGCCCAAGGTCTAGTTTTTCCTTGAGATAATCTCCGGCCCCTGCTGTCCGGTGTTTGCACCGCTCTTGCTGTGGGCTTTGCGCTCTTCATGATCCGCCGCATCCTGTTCCTGCTTCTTGGCTGTCTTTCCCGTGTGGGGCGGCATCTGTTTCCCGGGAATGCCGTCCACTTTCCCGGCCTTCTTTGCCAGAATCGCAGCTTCCTCGTCCTTGAGCTCAGCGTCTACCTTGGCTCCCTTTGAAGGTTGGTTTCCATGTTTGGATGCCTAGTATATGGTCAGATGATTGGGTCTTGAATAAGGAACTGGCTTAGAAGAACATACGGCGTAGGTGGGATCTTTCTGGTTCTCTTCCTCGGTGAGGCGCTCGTTCTAGAAATCACGTTAGTACCGATTCTCTACCCGTCGGTTGATGCGCTTGTTCTTACCTCTTCCCTCTTCATTTTGTTGATAATCTTGCTGGGGTCCTCTGTATCGCCAACGTCAGTTATCTATCCTTCGTAGGGTACGACTGGTTCAACGTACGGTGTCCAGCGACATTGACTCCCGTCTGCTCATAGACGGCCTGGATCTCGGATGCGCTGTACTGCTTGTTCTCGTCGTTGGAGTACGCTTTGCGGTCGCCTACCTGCGACTGACTGGCTTCGTGGTGAGGCATGTTTGCGAGTGTTTGTTGTTTAATCGAATATGTTGTACTGATTTGACTAGAGTGTCAGAAGACGTGGATGGAAGAACTCCAGATAATGAATGATACTGCGATTTGGTTTCTTAAATATACATGTACAGCATCTGCGGTTGACGTCTGCCATGGCAGTGGTTAACGTCATCGATGTGACGCTGATCAGTGAGCTCTCAAGAGGCGAAGAAACGATCCACTTTATGCTTCATGTGAGGTCATGGCGGATTGAGACATGAAGGGAATATTGGGGCAGGCTTGCAGGTAAAGGCTGATTCATCAATTAATTCAATACTGCCACTGCCTTGCTGTCAACTGCAGATGTCCAGTTTTCTGTAAGATAGACGACGCATAGAAGTCTTCGACTGTGATTCTTCCTATCATTCTATGCGTCACCATCTTGGGCATGGCCAATGGAGTCATATGAAGCAAGGTGCTCACTCCCAATTGGCAATTGCTTAGATGCGGAGATGGGGAGATGCGGTTACGGTCGCAAATGTCAACAATGCTAATTGAGATCTCATCCGCTTCATATTCTCATGCCCCGGCAGCCTAGGCAGCCTAGGCATCAAGGAACACGAGAGAACAACGATGGAAACAAGCTTATCGTGAATATAGCTGGACCCATGCCACCACGGTAGATCAGGAACTTGCCGTCGCCAGCGCTTCTGCAGGGGTTGTGATCCTCGGCTTTGGGACATTGTTCTAGCTGGATGGGGAAGGTCGTGAAACTTGAGCCGAGCACGATAAAGTCCCTTGCCTTTGATTGACCGAAATGGTAGGTAAACATGGCGTTCTCTCCGTGATACGAGACCACGAGGGCGATTGTCTGTACGGAATACACTGTATTACTATGTACAGGCCTCCCCCGTCGGATTGGTGCATGCCCATGCCTGGGTTCATTTCTCGGTCGCGTTCCCGTCTCCCTCTTTGAACCACTGAAACAGAACATCATCAACGACGGTCGCAAAAATGCGGTGGTCAGCGCCCCTCACACTGGTGCCCGTCTCCCAGCTTATCCTCGGCACAGAGGGCGCCTCACCAAGCGACCCGTTTGCCATTCTTGACGAGCAGAAATGGGTCAACCCCGATGATATGACGTGGGATGACTTCAATGCACCGCCCGGTACCAATTGGAGCGACCCGACACGCAAGGGCAGCTCGCGCAACTTCAACATCGCCCTCGTGGCCCTCGACTACGATAATCTCCCCTTTGCCATCACCCAGGATGTCGGGTCGACTGCGTTTGGCAACCCGCAGCCATCGGCATCCAACATTTCTCGAGGCGACGTCCCCGCATTTTATCGCGACCTGCTCAACACGCCCGGCGACCTGAACAATGGCCACACCCTGCACGAGTACTGGATGGAGGATTCAGCCGGGAGGTTCGGCGTCGACCTGTCTGTCTTTGGGGTGTATCGCATGCCGTCACTGTCCTTCCAGTACGGCATAGACGACTACATGAACCCGGGCGCCTGTCCAGGGAACAAGACGTGCAATATGGACATTCGGGGCGATGGGCTGTCCACTTGGAGGGATGACGTGGGCGACGAGGTTGCCGACTCGTTTGAGCTGGTCTTCATACTGTCTGCTGGGCAGGACGAGTCTGGCTCGTGGCAGGAGTTTGGAGAGATGAAGTTTGACGACGAGACGGATATACCCGATGAGTTTGGACCGCCACTCGGCCTCCCGGGAGACAACTTTGCCAAAACAAGATATGTTCCGTGGACATCATGGGCCTCCGCAGCGTCCATCTGGCCCAACGCCGGAGGTGGCTCGTCTACCCAGGCTGAAAGCTCCGGTATGGCTGTCTATGCCCACGAGCTGAGCCATCTTCTCGACATTGGCGACAACTACAACAATCCGTATGGGGAGCCCCTCCAGCGTTCGTACACGGGTCCTTGGTCCATGCTCAGCCGCGGCAGCTTCAACGGCCCTGGCGGTCCCCACAGTCGGTGGCAGATCCCTGCGCTTCAGGGCAGCGCCATGGGGTCTCTACACACCGTTCGGGACAAGTATCAGCTCAATCTCATAGACGAGAGCCAGCTGCTGCGCCTGTCGAGATCTGCTCTGGCCCAGTCGGGTGCCATCGTTGCGACATTGACGGCCCGCTCTGTACAGTCTGATCTCATGGGTCTCCGTGTGGAGATGGGCGACGATCTCTCCCCCACGTGTGACGTGGAGACGGATGTGCTATGCGATGGTGGAGGGTACAATAACTATGATGTCGAGGTTGTGGACCGCATGGGTGCCGACTCGTTCCAGCCGGACTTTGGCGTCATGATTAGCAAGACCAAGGTCAACGACACTCAGCCATTCCAGTGGACGATTGACGCCAATCCACAGGATATCACTCTTGTGGACTTTGTTCGTCCCAATGGCACAGATGCATACATTACCATGGGTGACTATCGTCAGCTCGCAGACGCCCTCTTCCATGCTGGCACCCGATCGGGAAGTGAGTTTGAGTACGTGGACAAGGCCAATGCTCTGCACTTTTACATCCTTAACCGTCACCGGAGCGATGTAGGCGTCCTCTCCTATGATGTGGCTGTCCGGTCCTTGGATGGCGCTGGATCAAGTGTCTTTGGCGTCGCCCTGGACGATGGAACCCCCGGACACACTCTTGGTAATGGAAACTCCACTGGAACAAGCACGTTCTGCACGTTTGATCTTACCAACAATGGCACATATACTGCCGGCGGGGACCACCCTCATGATGTGTCCAAGTATACTGAGAAGGACGTGTATCGTCTCGAGGCGACGGTCAAGGGGTCAGGATGGCGTGCTGAGCTCCCCAATGCGCTTGTGGCCGCCAAGTTCGGAAAGTCAGTGCAAGTCCAGGTAGCTGTTGGAGCTGTCAAGGGTGCCGATGACACTGGGATTGTGACGCTCCAGGTTTCATCCGAGTCAGACAAGGCAGTCAAGGGAACGGCAACGTGTAGCGTGAAGAAGGCATGAAGAAGAAATGGAAGTTTCACAGGGCTGTAACAGAAAGCTAGGACATTAGCGTATTAAGAAGCATATGAAACCAACTTCCGATTCTGGGCATAGGGCTGAAAGATGAGCCCCGTAGCGATCATGCATTATGCGTCTCGTAGTCCCTTGGGACGGCGAAAATGACAAGCAGTCTGGGACGATTGAGACAGTATTACGCGGGAGACGTTATCGGCCTCAAAGAGAATATCCAAACACCAAGCGTAAGGGTGACAAATGTTGTGATTTTCTCTGAACTATAGGGAGGAAACTGTTCTGGCTGGAACCTCCCCTTTTGCCTATGGTCATGTAATACGGAGCACATGTAGTCCCGTCGGCCAGAGTTCACGTTGAATGCTTCCTTGCGTCACGCCACAGGACTGGAACCATGTGATTCAACCCCGCCTTCAATTGTGGAAACAGCACCTCCAACCCAACCCATCATAATTTTGGTGGTTTCTTAACAGTAACATTTTCAAAATGGCATCCCCCAACACTGTTACTGAATATATCGGTGCCTCCCTGAGGCCGGGGACCGGAAAGGAAGCGCTGGCCGAGGGCGGCGCCATCGAGAAGCAGGTGGAGACGTTACTTGCACAAAGCGGCGCGACCGTAGCCTACTACGCCACGGCCGTCGAGAAGCCTCATCAGCTATGGGCTTTCATTGAACGGGATTCAGCAAGCCACGAGGAAGCGTGAGTTCAATTCTTATCGGAAATTCCAGCTGCAGGATCAACAAGAAGATGACTGATTTCCCCGGCGCTAGTTTCAACGACATCGTCGATCCGTCAGCGCCACAAACAAGAGCTCACATCTCGCCATCGGTAGCCTCTGTATTCAACGACAAGGCGAACCCGATCGTCGAGGTTCTCAGCATCAGCTTCCCGTCCGACATTGATGCTTCCCAGAAGGGCATCATCGAATCACAGTGGGCCGAATTCGTCGACAAGGCTCTCAGCCTCCCAGTCACGTTTGGAAAGTGTGCTCAAGGGTGGACTCAGGAAAACAATGTTGTTATACCTGGGGACGAGGCAAAGACGGGAACCATATTCGTTGCGCTGATTTCTTGGCCCAGCTTGGAGAAACATATGGAGAAGAGAGACTCGGATGCGTTCAAGAACAATGTTTCTATTATCAGAAACCTGCCTGGCTTGATCAAGATGAGCATGCTCCATGTTCAGTATCATACCAAGAAAGCCTAGGGTACAACTATGGAAGGCCTGAGTTGGCTACATGCTTGAATAGACCGTTCGTTTTTGCATATAACTGGCTACCCCAGTTTACCGCGTGATCAGTGCAGCAACTTAGAGCTCGGCATTGTCCAATGCCACAACAGTGGGATCATCTAGTCCCTTGAACAGGTCAACACCCCATTCCTCGCTTGGGTTGTTGAACCGAACCTTCCTGTCATGCTCGGAGATCTCCTTCAACTCTTCCTCAGTGAAAGAGACATGCAAGCTATCGCGGTTCTGGTCAATGTACTTCTCGTGCACACTCTTAGGAATCACAATGGTGCCACGCTGGACACCCCAAGAGAGCACAGCCTGAGCAACGCTGCTGTTTTTCTTCTCCGCCACAGAAACCCAGAACGGGTCCTGAAACAGCGCCGGTACGCCTGAGTGGTACTTGTTGTTGGTGTTGGCCAGCGGTGAGTACGCAATGACCTTGATATCGTTCTCGAAGTGCCAGTCGACAAAGTCTTGCTGCTGAAGGAAGGGGTGGGTCTCAAACTCGTGAGCGTAGGGGCGGATCTTGGCAATGTCGAGAATCCTCTTGACATCCGCGGGGGAGAAGTTGGAGATGCCAATGTTGCGCGTCTTGTTGGCGCGCACGAGATCCTCCAGAGCCCTCCAGGTGTCTTCCAGGGATGTGTCCTTGTCGATCTCGGTGGTGCCAGGCACAAAGGCAACGGGCCAGTGAATCAGGTAAAGGTCCAGGTAGTCGACTCCCAGGGCTGAGAGAGACTCGTCAATGGCCTTTCCAACTTCTTCGGGCTGGTGGGCCGTGTTCCAAAGCTTGCTCGTCACCCAGATGTCCTCGCGTTTGACCTTGGACTCGGCGATGCCGCCGCCGACCTCTTTTTCGTTGTCTTTTCGAGGTTCAAGTTAGTATCCACATATTGTAAAGGTCGGATTATGATTATGACTCTGTACTCACGGTAGATCCAAGCAGCGTCAATGTGTCGGTATCCTGAATCCAGGGCATACTGCACAGCGTGCTTAACCTAGACACAGCGTCAAAATTAACAACCAATCTATCGATATGTTGTATATCCTTATCCTCAATTGAATGGTCAGTGTTTATGCATACCAATCCACGCTCAGAGAGCCATGTTCCAAGTCCTAGAGACGGGATGTCGTGGTCCAGAACCTCAGGAATGTCTGCCAACGGCTTTGTGTTGAGCTCTGCGGCTGCCGGGAGAGCCACGGAGAAGAGTAGGGTGGTCGCGAATGAACGGGGTTGGAAGAGCATGGTGAATGGAACTTTATTACAAGGATATTATGTCAAGTCTGTTTCCTTGAAGATTGTCTACAATGGACATGAGTTGGCGGTCCTGGTGGTTTTTATTATCGCCATCCTCTTACGTCATTCAAGACTCAATTGATGTGACTATGGATGCGAGCGGGGAATCAGCCAATTCCCTGCAATTGTCACTTTCAGAGGAAACGAATATGTATGATTGATAATACATGCAGCTTTTGCGGAGTACTCGGATGTTGGCCTGTTGAGTCGAAGCACGCAATGCTACAAGTAATTAACTTCGGGTTGACGTTTGGCTTGGTTTGGTGTGCCCCTCACTTCGACTTCAACGGAAGTGACATTCAATATGTACATGTTCTATTGTGCTATTTACAGTTTCGAAGTAACGAATAATGGAGTTCTAAACAAAGAATTTAGTATCAAACACTTGTTTGAACGTTGGTCATTTAACCCGAAGGGTTGCCGTTGAAGGCAATCTTGTTGACCGTATCTTCGGGAACACCGCTGAGCTTGCCCTCGGTAGCAGCATTGGCAAGACGGTCACACATGTCCTGGCCGGTGGTCCACCCCTCGAGAGAGCCAATGTAGGCAGCCAGACCGGCGACGTGAGGGGAAGCCATGGATGTTCCGGAGTAAGAGGCCTGTAGAATCAAGTCAGAAACATGTTTACTTTACTCATTGGGAAGCGCCTGGTTTCAATTAACATACCGTTTCACCTCCGGGGATGACGGAGAGGACACCGTCTCCGGGTGCGTAGAAGTCAACGACACCGCCATAGTTGGAGAAGGACGCCTGCTCGTCAGACTCGGTAGACGCGCCAATCGTGCAGACGAGCGGCTCCGAAGCAGGCGAGTGGTTCTCGGCATCCTCGCCGTCGTTTCCAGCAGCGACGGCCACAAAGACGCCGTTGGTAACCATCGAGGCGGCAGCACTGTTCAGGGCGTCCGACTTGCCTCCTCCAAGGGAGAGGTTGGCAATGACACCGTTGGGGCACTCCCGGCCAGCAGCATCACCAGCGACAAAGTCCATGCCTGTATTTTGTTAGTTCCATGTCTATGATTTAGTCATTGGAGTTGAAACTCACCGGCAATGATGCCAGAGTATGAGCCCGAGCCATCGGCACCCAAGACCTTGACACCGTAAATGGTGGCCTGCTTGGCGACACCGTAGGTCGCACTGCCAACCGTACCGGAAACGTGGGTTCCGTGGCCGTTCTCGTCGCCGTCGACATCATCGGCGTAGTTGGCAATCAGGCTGGCACGGCCACCAAACTCCTAGGACACTGTCAGATGGCGCGCACTCGTCGAGGGAAGAGGGACTGCTTACCTCAAGACCAGCATCAACACCGGTATCAAGGATGTAGACGCAGGCGCCGGAGCCAGCAGACTCGTCGTAGTCGTAGGTTGTGGCACCACTGTCACGGTGGGAGATGCGGGAAAGACCCCATGTGGAACCCTCCTGGGAGACGAAGGCGTCGATGGTGGCGATGGCGTCCTGCTCAATGTACTCAACCTGGGGTGTGTGTCAGCCCTATCTCTTCTGTGACCTCGTCACAAGTATAATTGGATGCATGTGGAGCGATGTATGAGTAGTGTTTACCTCCGGGTGGTCACGGAGGACACTGAGTGTCGCCTTGCTCAGGTGGCTCGAGAAGCCGTTGAAGGCATTCTTGAAGACGTGCTCGGCATCAATCGACAGGGCGCTGAGAGCATCATCCAGGATGGAAAGTGCACCACCGTCCTTGAACTTGACAATGTACTTGTCCGCGATCAGAGACTCGGCCTTACGGTTAACGAGTAGAGGTGCCGGTGAGTCGCGCTTGGACACGGATGCACCGAGGACAGCCGGCAGGAGAGCAAGGAGAACGCTGAGACGCATATTGAAGGTGAAAGGGCGGCTTCTTAAAATATGGATTGAAGAAAACAATGATTGATTAGAGACGGAAATATCAAAAGACAACGGTGGCAACCAAGATTATATACTCATCGAAACACTGACTACCTACATTTAAAGGATTCTCTTCTGTTGGACGACATGTACGGATCTATTCTTGTTGCTAGAGTGCATTCTAGGGATCGGGAAGCAGCCTATAAGAGCCTGCCAACCCATGCCTGGGCGGAGCTGGGAGGATGCAGCGGCGAGACTGTGGGAAGGCAATGCACTTGCTTTGTAGTAAGCCAGAGTATGGTGTGGTGCCCCCGGTCCGATCTGACTGGCTACACAGATCAGGGGAAATCGCGTGGTCGGTCCACTCGGACTGTGATTCGAAGATTAGCGTGGTTTGGAAAATCCCGGAGGATTAAAGTAATAAGAAACCTTCTTGCTTAACACTGTCGGAGCTGTTGAGTGCATCCTTCACCGTTGTGTTTGAGGGATTGACTGTACGGTACATATAAACGAAACAACACTTGGACGTTCCTGTCCTCGAGAATCCTAAGACACTTGGTAATTTACTTGCTCTTACACCTTCCTTGAAGAGCCCTACGATGATTCCTGGGCTAAAGTGGCGTTTCTAACATGGGAAGCTCATAGCGATTAAAGACGATTCACAGTTTTCCGCCAACGTGCAAGGCATTCTTGACTCTGGGTTTTGTTCCATTTCGTCTTGATTGCTGACGTTGATTGTTTATGTGCCAAGTGTGGCTTATGGGTACATGTACATGTATGCTCCTACGTGGCTATGTGGTGAGATTTAACGTTGACTTGGCATGTAAGACTGCTAATGACACTCGGGCCATGCGCCTTCCTGATTTAGAAGCTCTCATGATGACCATTTTAACCTCATGTCGCTGTTGGTGTTTTTTGACGTCTGCTCTTTATTATAAAAACACCGTGAGTACCAGTTCGCCCATTGACATTCACAGTTTGCAAAGACGAGATAATCAGATCTCAGATTGATAATCTTGTATATTTTCAAGGGCGCTATAAAAGACAAAAGGGATACAAAAGGCAAAATCAAAAGACGTTGGCGCCGTCTACGCGGCACTTCAACACCTTTATCGAACGAGAAGAGAAGACGTCCATCACTATATTGTCAAGTCGCTTTCATGTAGACTCCAGGCCCAAACTTGGAGAGAAGGAATGGGACGCTTATTTCTTGCCGTTGTTGATGAGGAGGTTGGCCGTGCCGCTGGGAACGCTGGAGATGACGTTCTTGAGGGCCGTGTTGGCAATGGTGGAGCACAGGCCCGAGACGCTGGAGCCCTTGCCCAGGAGGTAGGCACCGAGACCAGCAACGTGGGGGGAGGCCATGGAGGTACCAGAGAGGGTGGCAGTGCCACCGCCGGGCTTAGCGGACAGGACATCGACACCGGGGGCGAGAACGTCGACAATGCTGCCGTAGTTGGAGAAGTAGGCAAGGGCATCGGCGCTGTTAGTGGCACCGACGGTGCAGGCCAGGGCCTCGGAGGCGGGGGAGGAGGACGAGGCGTCGGTGGCCTCGTTGCCAGCGGCAACGGCAAGGAAAATGCCAGCGTTGACAATGGAGCGGGCAGCCGAGTTGATGGAGCTAGAGTAGCTGCCACCGAGGGACATGTTAACAACGACACCGTTGGGGCAGCTCTTCTTGGGAGCATCGGTGACGACAAAGTTCATGCCAGCAACGACACCAGAGCTGTGGTTCCTGATGTTAGCCAATGTCTCTCTGTACATTTATTTAATGAAATCCGAGGTTGTTATCACTTACGTGGTACCGCTGCCACTGTCGTCGAGGACCTTGACGGCGTAGAGGGTGGTCTGCTTAGCGACACCGTAGGTCGTTCCACCAACAGTACCGGCAACGTGAGTGCCGTGGCCCTGTCCGTCGCGGTTGTTGCTGTCAACAAAGTTAGCAGCAAACGAGGCACGGCTGCCGAACTCCTGCATTGTGTGTTAGCTGCTGGCTCTACTAGACTCTAGCTCCTGCTTAAGAATATATAATATAGTGTCATCGTACCGAGTGAGTCGTGTCGATGCCAGTATCGACAATGTAGGCGCAGGTGCCGGAGCCAGGGTTAGCATCGTAGGTGTAGGTGCTTCCGCCCTTAGTGGAGCTAGAGATGCGGGCAAGGCCCCAGGGAGCGTTGGACTGGGTGGCGGCGATGCTGATGACGGCATCCTGCTCAATGTACTCGACCGAGGGGTCGTTCTGGAGGATCTCAATCTCCTCGGGGGTCAGGCTGGCAGCGAAGCCGGAGAAGCTGTCGGTGTAGGTGTAGTCGGCGTTGGCGCTGATGGAGGAGATGGCCGAGGTGACGGCCGTCTTGACAACGTCATCCTTGAACTTGATGATGTACTTTCCGTCAATGACCTGGGCATCGCGGGGGGTGATAATAGGCGCGAGCGAGCTACGCTTCGTGGACGAAGGAGCGGCCATGGCCAGGGGGAGGAGAGCGAGGAGAGTAGAGGCACGCATTGTGGCGATGATAAGGATATAAGACTTGAAGGTCGTTTGGAGGATAGTAGATCAATCAAGAAAGGTGAGGATGAGGATGATGAGGCGGATGAGATGAAGCAAGAATGGAATTGGAAAACAGCGACAGCATCATCTATTTATCTTCTTCCTGGGTTTACCTTGGCGTCGCATTCACTTTCGCCTGTTGATATCGACAATCCACGTGAAGAGGATAGCATCATCAGGACAAACCGGCCGCTGCACGCAACGGGTATTGGGTGAATACATGCGATACCACTATCGCTCCATGCTACGCGCAGGTATTATCCCGCTCGATACTACCCTCTTGCCTCTGTGAGTGGTACTCCGTAACTGGCTCATTCGTATGCACAAAGACGGCCCTGCATCCCATCACAGCATGAGTCGCTCCTGATTCGGGGCATGATCATCTTGGGTCAAGCTGTCGTTGCTTCTACGCCAAATCGCACCATATCTGGGCAGTTTGGCAGTCTCCCTGCCCCTCCCTCTTTACAAGACTACAAGGCCTTGGGCCCCTCTATTGAGAAGACCCCCCGGCACGCGGCGTTGCATTGACTCGCCCGACTCGCGCATGCAGCCGGCACGAGGGTGACAACCATCACGGGCGGAGGCGACTCCACTATCTTCCTGCGAAAGGCAGCTGGGTTGATCCCTTCCAACCTCCTCGCCTTGTCACCACTTGGTAGCTCCCTGATATGGCAAGGGTTGTCAAAAAGTCCGCTGACGAGATTGCCGATCCCTGGAGGGCAACCTATCACAATCAGGCGGCCGTCAGATCCCCCGGTAACCCTTGATACCCGGCCAAGGCCCTGTACGAGCAAAGCCAGGGCCGGCCGTTGGCTTATTTTAGAATATCAATATCAACCCTGTTTCCAAGCATACGCACTCTGAAATGTACCTTAAATCCCTTGTACTTTATATGGAGTTATGGAGTACATGTTTCCATCTTTACGTGTATTTCCGCCGTTGTTTCTTTGTCATGATGTACATCAAGTCTGGTATTCATTTATTCAAGACACGTTACACCGGACGGACAGTAGCTCAGCAGAACCCTACGCATGACGGATACGACTCGTAAGAAATGGTCCGGTGGGATACACCCGCGGTCCCTCGTAAAGACGAACCGTCACTATACCACCGATTTGGCCTTCATGATCGGTATTGCTCCGCTGATCCGTGCGCGGCACTCACACTCTGGCAATCAATAATACCGTTTATCTCCCGGACAGCCACCCCCACTCGGCCCGCTCTCTACAGGTACCAGCTAATACTATTGTTATCGATATCTTTGTTTTGTTATGTACGACATGTGCTACTGCTTTGTTGGCCCCCAAAAGGTTGTTTCTGACTGCCGAGGGCTGTATCGTACAGGTACGAGTAGTCAACATGGATTCACCAGTCTTCGTAACTAAAGTTCTACCAGGGCTGAATAACCCTGGGTGCCCTCGAATGGCACTGATGTCGCGATCTCGGACACTGCCGCCAGGGTGGATACGGTCCCATAATACATCCATTCCGGACAGAGCTGCGAGTATCGCCAAACACGAATCTCGTACTCGCACCTTATAGACTACGAAAGAAGAACTCACCTTCCCGGACGAGCCAAAGGATTCTTGACAGGGTGAGCGATAAATATAACCTTGTTTTTATGTGTCGGCGGTGGCCGTCTGCTCGTATCCCCGGGGTATCCACACGGACTTGAAGTTATACGAGTACATGTATTGATGTAAGCACTTTGACCGGACGATATTTTATCTGATGACAAGACACAATGGTCCCTGCCATGCCAAACAATACTAGAGGCAATACTAGAGCCAAGACCCGGCTGCATGGTCCTCCTCTCATGACATGGCAATATCAGCCTCCGCCAAGAACTTCGATGCAGGTGGTGGCTAGCGTCCAGAAGAACTTTTGATGGCAATCCTCGAGGCTTGGGGAAGCTTCTTTTGTTCGTCGAGGGTTACAACCTCGCGTGTCTGGATGGTAGAGGAAAGCTTCCAAACCTCCGATACTAGTGTATATACGCTACTCATACTTGACAGAGTTGGTGATGATGTATGTGCACGGATTACGGCACTCTCAAGATGGGTCAGCGTAAATAAACATTTCTAGATCCGATCAGACAACAGTAATGCAAGTCTCTTCAGTGGAACCCACGACCACTTATCGCAACGATGAAGCCGATCCAGGGACTTCTTTCCTTAAGAAGCAAGCAGCTAAGGTTCTAGATCTTTCGTCAACTATCAGAGAAGGAGGGAGGCTGCGGTCGAAGCTCCGCCAAAGTTCCTTCAGCTATAGTACGACTGTACAAGTAAGCCAATACAAGGTCGCAGTAACCATGTACGGAAGCTGGAAAGAACCAAAGATACCACCACCGGTGATGCCAATATCAGTATCACGCATTGTCAAGTACGAGTATTGCAGAATGCCCTTGCCTTGTACGGAGTACACTCTTAAAGCTGGTGTTGTGACTGGTGTGCATGACGCGTCGACGATGCTGCACCTAAAGAAAAGCAATGATAATGCGGGGTGGACAAGGCCCAACAGTTGAGTCTGACATGACGAGAGGTATAGAGGGATATACTCTTACAGGCCAGACCATCCAGGTACGCGAGTCGATTCAACAAGGAAAAGCTCGGAGAAGGGAACTTTGGTTTCTCGGCATTGTGGGAGCGAGCGGGCCTGTCACTCCACTCCCCCTCTCCCTCGTATTGGAACCCCGGCACACCCGTCCCTGGCGCCCGTGGTGATTCGTGAATGAACGCGGCATTCACACCAATTGGCAACTGACTTGTTCGACTGCCGTTTCCGGTGCGCCACCCCGAGAAGCAGGGGAAAACACACACAACGCCATCGTATTAACCTTCAATTCAATTCAATTCACCCCGGCCGGACATTTCTTCTTTTTTTCCTCAGTATCCAAAAGACAAAAGAACATCAAGATGCCCCTCTTTTGGAAACAGAAGAAACAGGGCGCTGTGCTGTGAGTTTCTCGTGTCGGAGAAGTCGGTTGCAATTGCAACATGATCCTGCCACCAGCGTGATCCAACTTCCCAGTTTGGTATCGTGGTCAAATGACGCCAGCCATGGGCCTTTCTCCATTTCCCCTCTTTGCACCGCAAGTACGGAGTATTACTCGTACCAGGGGCGCTAAGGAGGACCAAAGGCAGATCCCCCACCAAAGTATTACCGGCATCTTCTTTGCCTCCCCGTGCTCACTCACCGTTTTGTGCTTCTCTCCCCTTCCGCTTGTTGATTTCCGCAACTCCTGATAATGAGTCGTCTCGGTGGCGCTGCGGGTGAATTGAGGGGTAGTAGGCATACTCCGTAATGACATCCGTTTCGAGCGCTGCAGGCTCCTGATCCTTGATATCGCCCGTCAATATGCAATTGGCTGGTCCACTCGGTGTTATCGTACCGTATCATTTGCTGCTTCTCCTAACTCCGTGGGCGCATGCATGAAAATGAAAATGATACTGTGCTTGCCATCATCATCAATGCTGGACCATCCATATGCCAAGGTCATGGAACTCTGCTTTGAAATCGCCTCAAATTGACTCTTGTTGACATTGGAACGCTATGGGCCACCAGGGCATGTCAGATCCTCCTCGTCTTCCGGTCATCCGTATCGCCTCGCTACATGATCTCCTCTTCGCTCTCGGGCGACGGGGGATCCCCTATAGGCGGAAGCACCTTCTTTTCCTCTGTCAGGTATCTCAACACGGCAGCTTCGTAGACGGACTTGTCTTCGGGCGACAGCGATTCGATGGGCGCTGGCTTGGATCGACCAAACAGCCTGGCAGCCTCGTAATAGATGTCGGCCAGTGCTCTGCATGCATCGTCGTGTTGTTCGCTTTCGCATTGGTTGTATAGGCTTGAGGCGCAGAGAAAAGCATTAGCAAAAGGCATGAGCGCCGTGACGTTGTGCCCCGCGGGATATTAGATGAGGGCCACCTACTCTTCCTTGAAGTTCTCGTCAATCGCCTTCTTGGTGTCGTCTGTCAACCGGCTCTGCGTCTGGTAATTTAGGTAGCCAAAGTCATGTCGCTGACAGGCCGCTTCGGACAATCCGGTGTCAGCATGCGCCCTTTCCAAGTTGAATAATACTGTTTGGCAGGGAAGTTGTAGTACCATCAAAATGGAATCCTATGGGGTTTTCCGGCGATGTCGAGCAGCTATCGGATGACCAGTCTATCGTCGGAGGTTCTTGGGTAATTCGGCGGTACATGAACTGTGGGAGGGCGAGCTTGAAGAGGAGTTCGTCTGTTGCGTCTTGATCTCGCTTGACAGATCGGCTGTGGTGGAAGTGGCTGCCAAACGATGCGCCCAAGGCGACCGGGAGAATGAGCGGTACAAGGGCTGCGGAACACTTCATTTTCTTTGGTTTCGTTTTCGCTCAACTTGCTGTAAAATCGACGGGCTTCGATGGATGGATGGATGGATGGATGGATGGGTAAATGGCTTGGGTTCTATCTCTGCTACCACTTCATTCTCTTTATACATGTGTGATAACCTGGAACCAGAAATGAATCCAACTCTCCTGCATCCTTCTCTTTCCCGTTTTGACAGGCGGTTTAGAAGATCGTCAACGATCGTCGTTTCGCCGTCGCAGAATCCTGCAAAGTCCACTTTTACAGCACTTTTACAGAGCAACACTGTTGATCGCATCATCCTTTAGAGGGCTACCAACACTGTGATTGGGACCAAAGATTAGAAGAGACAGGGACAAAGCACGTTTACCCACAAGCTCCTGCAGCACGATTACCCTCGGGGGTAGGTTGGCTGGTAGGCAATAAGCAGGCAAATAGACAATTTGGCAATCTAGGTTCCCAGGGCCAACAGGTGCCTTTCTGATTAGCATTCCGTCAACTGAAAATGACGAGTTCCCCTGGCTAAATAGAGGCCCGTCCGTACGGCATTGACCCCGAGGCAGAGCCATTAAACACGTGCGTCATGCCATAGAGGTACGGAGTACATGTTCTTTCCACGATGACTACACGTGACCGCAGTCAAAGAATACTGATTGATACTTAATGTACGGAGTACACAAGTCACATGCTCTGCTGACACTCGGGTGAAATAGGATGTGCCGTTGTTTGACAGAAATGGAGAAAAGCCATCCATCATTCCATTCCAGCTGTTCGTCAGCGACAGCGAAAAAAGGACGACGCGATGTGATGCGATACTCGTACGGAATAATAACACTCTCACACGAAGAACACATGGTCCAATGTGCGACTTGGGCGTTCTGGGGAACCCTGCTGATCGTTACCGGAAATGCACAACCGAGATCTCGCATCAAGCCTTTTTACCCCAGGGTAATAATACGGAGAAGAACTGATCTCGTGTCTTGGATCTCGTGTCGGATCTCGTGTCAGATCTCGCCAAAGCCACAGAAACGTATGTTCAATCTCATGCCCGAAGACTGCATCTTGGTATCTGAGACGACCCCGAATATGACACGTCTGCAAGGGTTGCCAACCATCCCTTTCCTTTCATGTCCACATGTATGTTCGTCTACTTACGCATTAGGGCAAGTGACACGAGGGTTCAAAGATACATGTACATCAACTCGTACAATATCGCCGGGCTAACACTAACAGACTACGTACGTAGTACGTAAGCAAATGGCTAAATGGTTCGCAGTAGTGCAAACGCCGTAGTGCCCAAACATCAGCTCATCTCGTCCCGGCTATTTCAACGACCCCTCATTCCTGCGGCACCGAGGACCACTGAGCGTCGAGTCGTGTCATTTGCAGAACTCGCGATGCACGACATGCACTAGGTAAAGCTCGCCCATGTCGTTGAAAGCCTAGGGACGCATACAAATCTACGACTCGTGCAGTGGTATGTGATCTGTTGTGGTTTCCACCGTGTCGCGTTATATTCAATCCCTTGAGAGTCCCTTGGGAGTAATACTGCGGCACGGGAAAGGAGTGACTGAGAGGTTGGCAAAACGCATCCCGCGATGATTCTATTGGCAACAGTTCCCGCGCGGGCGGCCTGAGCGATGCAGCGGCTGGGGCTTCCGTGTGTCAGCCTCTTTTCTCTCCCTGTGGATTGGATCCAAGGCGTTGAATTACACGTAGCTAGCTGTGGTCTCTTTCGGAAAATTTTCCCAAGGCTTGGAAGCTCGGAGAAGCTCAAGCTCGGCGACGGTTCATCATCGCGATGCCATGCGCCCCATAGCTGCCGCACCTCGTATAGGTATAGGGGGCCCGTTGAGACTTCCGCCCATCCCGGGACGAACGACGTTGGGAAGAGAGGCGGAGTCTCAGCGCGAGTCGACTCCATCACAAGATTTGACGGATAGATTTCAGCAATGGCAGAGACACGGACGGGGTGGAGCTCAGGGCGGAGGGCGACGTTATTGGCCTCCTGGGTGCAGAATCTGCGACAGCGAGTCAGCCGTGTAGCTATAATCGGTATCGCCATGAACTCTAACGTCGCACTACCAGGTCCTGTCCCTTAGCGTTTTCAGCTCGTGTTGACAAAACGTAAAGGGTCCCAAGCACAGAATAATACAGCCTTTATTGTGTATGCGAGGGGTGGAGAGGAAGAGACATACTTGGACGGGATGAACGGGTGGTACCAACGGGTGAACATCATGGTATCGTACTGGGCGGCCAACGTCAATGCCATGACAGCAACGCGAGGCATCATGCTCGCATTCTCAGTAGCACTGAATAGAGGTGAAGCATTCCAAACAATAGCCCTATACTGTACTCCGTACACGAAATGAAAAAAAGATGGGATATATTGGCATGTGGCTGGCTTTCGGCCACTGCGAACGGCAGACATGATTCGGTATTGAGGCTTGGTCGGGACCAAGAACCAATTCTGTTAGTGTCTCGGCTGGGGTGGTCCCTTCACATGGAGACGACGCTGTGTAAGGGTCCGTCTACACCTTTTCTTCTCGTAGAGGGCTGGGTGCTTGCGAGAGCTGGCGACTCGTGCCGCTGGTAGGTTTTAGCCATAGCCTAAACTAGCTTGCGTTGTTGTGAGCTGAGTCTACCTACATGTATTGTACGAGTATTGTACGAGGGCAGGGCAGGTATAATAAGAAGGAGAGAAGCTGCCCTCCTTCGGCCTGGAGCCCTTTATTTCCTCAGACTCGGACTGGTACTAGTAGTTTGATCCATCAACGGAAACAAGTCGCGGACCTCACTTTACTCGTTTGTCATCTGCTATCCGTCGCCATGCCTTTCTTCGACCGCATCCCCGAGAGCCCCAAGGGCCAGCGCCCTGGAGGCAAGAAGGCCCATGCCATCCCCGACACCATCCGCAATGAGGCCATCATGGTCATTGGAGAGTTCTGCGGCACCTTCATGTTCCTCTTCATGTCCTTTGTCGGTGCCCAGACGGCCATCAACAACAACGACTTCCAGGACCCCGACGCTTCTCTCCACCCCTACTCTCTTCTCTTCATCGCCTCGTCTTTCGGTAGCGCCCTCGCCGTCAATGTCTGGATCTTCTACCGTGTCACCGGTGGTCTGTTCAACCCTGCTGTAAGTCCTTACCCAACCTTTAACAATCCTGGATACCGCAAGTTGGATTTGTGCTGACATTCCCTCTCTTATAGGTCACTCTCGGTCTTTGGCTTGTTGGAGCTCTCTCCTTCTTCCGTGCCATCCTCGTCTTCATTGCCCAGATTGCCGCCGGCATCGCCGCCGCCGCTGTCGTTGAAGGACTCCTGCCCGGCCCCCTGGGTGTGTCCAACAAGCTCTCGAACGGAACCAACACGGCCCAGGGTCTCTTCCTCGAGATGTTCCTGACCGCCCAGCTCGTCCTGACCGTCTACTTCCTGGCCGTTGAGAAGCACAGGGCTACCTTCCTTGCCCCCATCGGCATCGGTCTGTCTGTCTTCATTGCCCACATTGCCGGCACCAACTACACCGGCACGTCCATCAACCCGGCCCGCTCGTTCGGCCCCGCCGTCATCTCCGGCTTCGTCCCCATCCACTGGATCTTCTGGCTCGGTCCCTTCATGGGCTCCCTCCTCGCCTTTGTCGTCTACAAGACTCTCCGTCTTCTCGAGTACCAGACTGCCAACCCTGGCCAGGACTCTGGTGAGATTGATACCGATCTCGAGAAGCTTCCTGCCGCTGGTATCATTGACCCGTAAAGTGGGAACACGGCGGGTGGTTCGTCCCACAAAAAGTAGGGACGAACCGTACGCAGTCGGGTGTAAGAGGAGCCCAAACTACAACAGTCAACTTTGGCATGTGAGGGATTGGGGCTTCGGCGTGTGCATATCCAGGAGTAACACTACATGTGATTTTGGGGCAACAAAAAGATAGCAACTAATTAATAATTTTCGTTTTTTTGAAGCCCTTTTCTTCTCTTCTCTCTGTCTATATTCTTCTGTCACGGCCATGTCCGGTGGCTTTCTCCACTCCGGTCTAGCCGCTCCACAATCGACCACTAGTGATGCTGACGTTGGACTAAGGGTCCTGCGGACCCAGATCAGCTGAGATCTCTTACTCCATATTACAAGGGAGAGACACACTCGTACGCGTATGTAACCTGTATAATGTTCCTAACACTGTTGGAACGGGTCACCCGAGTTGACTGTGGCGATGGTGTCAATGACGACCACAGAGTCGGGAGTCACGGAAACGTTCCAGGAAATGATTGCTATCAGCATGCATCCATGCACGATTTGCACTGGTGGAGGAGTTGGCTCCGATACCGTCATTTACTTGCTTCCATCTCGCCTACGGCTGCATACCAAGCAAACACTTCGCCGGCTTCCCTGTATATCTGCCTGTGTATAAAGTAAGCAAACATGCTGCCAGTAACATGACTTAGTGGTTACAAAACACATTAAATGTATCGTTTCCTGTTCTGCTGCACATGGATTCAAGACCCCATGGCCGTACTACCAAGACGTGCACGCAGTGTAAGAGATGGGCAACCTAAAAACTTGGACGACCGTCACACGACCGCCCGTAATCAGATTTCTTGATCTAGCATGAATTGTGCGCTGTCCACGGGTGCATATATCCGGTCATGCGTTGATCCATGTGTTTCTCAAGTGTCATTCTCTCCCACCGTGGTTGTGGAGCACGGATGGCACTTGTTTCTGACAGTGACATATTGTAGAACATTGAAGCTGACGTCACAGCACCAAGGTAAACAAAAAACCATTTAACCAGATAACAGGTTACAGAAAAATAGCAGAGATAAGACCCAATGGAAAACATACTACACCCAAGTTTGACATATGCCGTATGGCAGGTTGGAACCCAGACTGCACCGAGTATTAGCCCAGGGTAGGTTTAACACCAACTCGCACGTTTTGGCATGCTAGCAAGATGGAGGGTGTGGTGAGGCCTCCAGTGTTCATAGGGATCGTCGCATTCCATCGCGTAGTCATTGAGAATTGCTATTAAGAGTATTCATTGCATATAAGCCAATTGACGCTACCAAATCATCGAAAAAGATCGCTACTCGTGATGCTCGAGGTCTTCCATGTGCCCCATTCTAGTGCGGCCCAAACTCCAAATACCGTCACAAAACCAGTGACCGTTGTCAAAACTCCAAAGAAAATCGGGTATCCTTTCAAAACGAGACATCCAACGAATGTTTAGATGCAATCTGTGCATAAAGTCGGCAAAGCGGACGTCGATGGGCGGCCTGCGCTCCGGGCCGGCGGGGTCCATCTGGCGGATGCCGTTGCTGTCAAAGCAGTCGGCCACCTTGAGAAACAGGCGCTCATCCTTGAGCTCGTGGACGGCGATGGGGTCGGAGCCGTAGATGGCATGGCTCGTGGCGTTGGGGTGAGTGGCCTTACGGGCCCAGGCACTCCCGTCGCCACGGGAGTCACCATCGTCGTAGTCGAACTTTTCGGTGCCCTTGAAGTTGATGAAGTTGGCCGTCTCGTGGCCCTTGAGCATGAGCATGGCCACAGCCATGTCCTCACCGGTAATGACGTTGAACTTGCCCTGCAGGGTGGCCAAGAGCTCGACCATGTCCCAGGTGGCCGTGTAGATGGCACCGTGGGGGAAGACGAGATCGTGGCGGTCCGAGTGGTACAGCTCACCGATGATGGTGCGCTCAACCAGGGCCTCGGGCTTCTCCGTCTGGTTGGACAGAAGTCGCGAAATGTATCGGTCGTAGAAGCCATGCGCGTTGAACCACAGATCCGTGTCCATCTTGGTGACAAACTCGTACCGGTGGCCGCGCTCAATCAGCCAGCGGTAGAGCTCCAGCGTCTTGACCGTGTTGGCCGTGATGTCGTCCTCCTGCAGGTGGTCGAGAACGATCATGTCGCCAAATGTGCGGTTTTCGATGCGCAGGTTGTCGGTCCAGACGGGACCCGGGTTCGACACGACGAAGCGGGCGGTAAAGGGCACGTCGCGGTAGAGGCGCATCCACGTGGAGCGAATGAGCATGCGACGGGCGGCGTCGGGAGCCGCGCTGATGACGGTGACGAGCCACGGCGGCTGCGGCTGCCCCTGTGGCGCGGCCAGATACGACGCCTCGGCGGCGTGCATGGGAGAGTCGGGAAAGGGCTCGAGAGCATATGAGGGTTCGGGAAGTGCCTTGATGTGATCGCCATGGACGACGAGGTCCGAATCTGGCGTCTCGAACGGCGCATGATGGGCTCGGGGTTTCGACAGGACGGACGTGAGGCCCAGGATGAGGGCGATGCTGACCAGCAGACTGGTGATGGCGAGTCGGAAGAAGCGCTTCGGCGTCTGCCTAGGCATGTGGTAGGCGTACCACCATGGCCGACGAGACCACGGCCATGACGATCCCAGTGGCCTTACGGCGACCATGGCATCAATAGCGGTAATGGCGTCGTCTTTGGTATCCGGAGGCCGCTATTCGGAGGCGCGCCTCATCGAGGAGAGTATGGTTGAAGGAGCGGCGGCGTCGTCAGTCGAATAGATGCAGGGAGGCTCAATGGCATGGTCCTCGGACTTGTTCCTTCCCTTTTTTTGCGCTTGTCCTTCTCTTTCTTTTAGGAGTCCAGGGGATGGAAGGAGCGAGGGGCCTCCGGATGTAATAAGATGGATTTATTAGACAAAGAAAACACGGAGTAGAAAATCAAAGGCAATACGACGTACGAAGTACTCGTAATAATAATAGCACCAGGGGAAAGGAGTACTTGGAGCTATGACAGAGTAAGCCCACAAAAACGAGTATTAGTGGGGGCCAAAGCGACACTAATGACGGTTACGCTAGACATGATTGGCCAAGACTAAAGGCGTACCTTGCTGATGCACGCATGGAAAAGTGACAACCATGACAATCATAGCACCAGCTCCACTAAAACATGTCCAGGGGTGAGGCGGTGCACCCGCTAAAAGCGCTGTAGCCTGACCAGTGCCGGTTGAGCACGATGGCGATTTCAGACCGCAATAAGGAATAAGATGACTTATGGGGAAGGAATAAACCCGCCCTGCTACGCTGTATTACTCTGTACACTGGGTAAAGTTGAGCCGATGAGCTGTAATACGCTGCAATACGATGACCGTTTGCTAACATGGCCACCTTGACTGAAGGCTGTTGGGAGCACGAGGTAGTATTACTCGTGCAAGTACGCCCTGCAAACTGGCATCTGACAGACAAAGACTTTGTACGAGTAATACTCGGCGCGTCGTGGATCCCTCCCTGCCGATCAGGCTGACTCACTAGTACCGGTACTCTAACTCATACCTGTAGGCCCATACTCTGTACTGTACGTGTACTCGTACTCGGTACTCCGTACAGGTAGTAGCTATTGTTGGTAGGTAAAATGAATACGTGTACAATGCTAAACACCAACACCTACGAGTACTCACTCATACAGTCTACGAGTAAGCGTGGCGCAGTCAGCAGTGTGCAGTGCTTACGGACGGGACTCTGTTACAGATGCTAGTACTAACACACCACAGTACCTCAAGGTTATACCGTACAGTACACCATCGTTCCTTACGGGCCATTCTTGGTGAAATGGTTTAGCATCAAGGGCGAGCGAGTGATGCTCGTAAATAGCAATTCTAGTGCAGTGGCTGTAAGTACGAGCCCCCCATTACAGGCCTCCCATTGCATGTGACGTAGTGTGCCCTCTAGGCGCTCGCCCCGGCCATTTCCCCATATGGCGTAGTCGGCAGTCGCAGATGGTCAATCACTGGTCCCTGGCGGCTACGAGTAGGGCCTAAAAAAATGATTGGGTCGGATTTTAAGGAGCGCTCCCCTTGACTTAAGGGCTCAAGGCTTAAGGGCTGTATACATTTTTAATGTACTACTGTAAAGTCTAGAAGCCATATTCCTCAAAGTTTTGCTCTAATACTTGCATCCTAATAATAGTAGGTCCTAATAATAGGCAATATCTCTAGATAGCAGTCTCTAGGCACATACCTCGGACGTCTATTTTCATCCTGGACTAGTAGGGCAAGAGCGTTGGGGACTTGAAGCCCAAGAGCCAGGCAGCAGACTTGGACCTGGTGCGCAGTGGAGTCGCTCTTTCATTTGGGCGCAGCCGCAGGTTGGGAAGGAGCCAACAGCATGCACCTTCTCTTACCTCACCCAGATCATCCCCCACGTCAGCGCCTGCTACGCGTACCGTTATTCCTCCGTATTACTACAGTGCGTAAATCCCCAATCTCCAATCGCCGACATCCCCATCCTCTGATCTGCAAACACAGACGCAGAGTGTCGCGCCGACGTCTCATGCATCCTTCGCATCCATCGCATCCATTGTAATGCTTGTCTGAACTTGCGTTGGCCGACCGTTCATTCTTCCCCATGGTTAGCTTGTCAAGGTGCGCATCTTGGCATCATCGCCCCAAGCAATCATAGCCTTACCCGACGACGATCCCCCCGGCTACGCCCCAGTGCCCAGACCTCACAGATGAACGGCATCAATGTCACGCGCACATCAACGAAAATTACATCACCAACTGCATGTCAAGAGGTGGAATCATGCTATACGATCAATACGACGCAGTACATACAGAAAAGAACGACCAAATTATTACGAAACAAAAATCAAGGACGCACAGAATGAACATGGACCCCTCTCCCGCCACACCGTGTACGAGCATGCCATTACGCAGCAACGTGGCGCATGCCATGTCTGCAATCAATCTGCGATCCGTCTCCTCATCCTCCCCCACCATCTCAGTCTCCGCATCAACCCGGTGGCGGCGTACCATTTGAGTGGCCACCGTTTTCTAAAAAACCTACACCCGAGTCGCGCCTCTTGCGCGTCATGCCGTTCTGCCTCGCTGCCTGCCGAGCAGCCCTGCGGGCCCTCTCGTTCTCGGCATCCTCAGCCTCGGCGCCCTGGATCTGCTGCCGCGTCAGGATGAAGCCCCGGCGCAGCCGCACCATGCTCTCGTCGTCCTCGTACAGGAACACGGGCCACAGAGTGATGACCAGGTCCTCGTCATTCTCGGGGGGCTCCTGACCTACACCTTCGCTGTTGATGACCACCTCGGGCTCGGGAAGCGGCTCCCAGTCACCGGGAACAAGATTGTCAAAATGAGGCTCCAGAATCGTCTCCAGACTCTGCATCTTCTCCCAGATATCGCCAATCTTGCCCGTAAGCTTCTGAAGCTCGAGTCGGAACTCGGCATGCTTGTCTTCCGGAATCAAAAAGGCCAGGGATTCGTGGACATGTTTCTCCACCCGGGCGACCCTGGCCTGCTTGACATTTTTTTGCTGCTCGGGAAGCACTTTGAGCACCTTGAGGATCGTAGCTCGCACCTGCGATTCGTGCTGGGGATCCTCGGTACTCAAATCGTCGAGAACACAGTTGATGCCGTCGTCGTCGGTCAGGTATGTTGGTCTCCAGATGTTCCTCGACAGCTCCTTTCCGTATGCCAGCAAGCCGGTGGCGATCCTCATCCTCTTGGCATCGACCGAGTTGGATGGCGGAAGGGGAAGTTTCCGACTTATAGGATTTTCTGTGCTTGACAACTTAGAAAGGTAGCCAGGAGTGAGGTCGCGTCCCAGAAATCGCTGAAAAAGCTTGTAGCTCCTGGTGAAGAACTCGTTCAATGCTTTGGTTCTGAGGAAAAAGTTAGTCGATCGCGCCTCCTTGTGCGTGCTTCTTCCTCCGTATAGGTACTCACATGTGTGGCTCCATGTCCTCGGGGTCCCGGAGTTCGACCATGTAAGAGTTGAGCGCGGACAGCGACTCGTTTGCTTCATCAAGCTCCGAAGTCTTTTTGGCGACGTCCATCTCAATCTCGGAGAGCTTGGTGCGCAGCTCGTCCCTGTCGGCCCTGGCCTCCTCCAGAGTACGGATGCTCTCATCTCGCTGCTCCAGCTGTCCCTTTAGCTCCTGGATCTCAGCAAGGTGTTTGCCCACCTCCTCCGCTTGGAGGGCAACTTCTGAGCGGATCTTTTCGAGGTCCTCTTCAGCCGCAGCCTGGCCTCCCTGGGCCGCTGTTTTTGCCGACTTCTCGGCCTCGAGCTCCTCCTCGTAACTGGCCTTGGTCTCTGCCAGTGTTTGCATGTACCTGCCCAGAGCCTCAAAGTTCTCCTGGTAGGCCGTCTCCAGCTTGGTCAACTTGAGCTGTAGATTGCCATTCTCTTCAAGCAGATTCCGGAGACGGTCGAAGCCTTCGAGAGAAGCAAATCTCCTGAAGAATGATAACGCTTGGTCTAGAGCGTCTGTCGCAGGATCTGCGTGGTGCACCCCGTTGGGCATCGTGGGCTCTTCTTGTGCTGGGATGTCTTGTGGAGTGTCGTCTGGGGGAGGGTCGTCTTGAGGGGCTTCGTCTTGGGGGGCTTCGTCTTGGGGGGCTTCGTCTTGGGGGGTTTCTTC
>FYEU01000292.1:267-42991 GCA_900188575.1 Geosmithia putterillii | reverse complement strand
TTCTTGGGGGGCGTCGTCTTGAGGCGAAAGGGGCTCCTCGGGGAGAGTTTCCTCTTGGATAGTTTCTTCGGCCATGTCCAGTTTCGCAGTCTACTCGAGTTATTGGCAGAGCTGCGGGATTATGTCGACGGGCAGAGAGAAGCAGCTAATAGCAACCTTCACGACATCAAGTGTGTGCCCACGGGGAGGATGCCGGCCATTTATTGCCATTGTCCTTCCTCCCGATACCAGAAGGCTTCTCTTCCCGAGTGATCAAAGGTCAACATTCTCATCAGGCTGTATACGAGGTTGCCTCAGTCTGCGCTGTGTCGACTTGTTGGCTGCAGCCTGCCTGCGGTGTGGGTGGAGGCTGTGATGGTTACACGTAAAGTGTGATTGGCTTTTTTTGAGGTTGAGCAGAGTGACCGGGAGAGGCTGGCCAGTCCGATGAGATGCACGTAGCGGGAGGAAGCAGGTGCAATTGACTGGGATGGGAACATTGAAGCCAGACTTTAGGTGATATTTCCTCCCTGTGCAGCAGGCTGGATGCGATGCCGTGCGACCTGATCACTGATGATGGGATGCATGTCCCGTCCCTCCAATGAACCCCCCGATGGGACAGTAAATTGCGAATCTTTTAGCCACGAGTTGTGCTGTGGGAGGCTGACGTGTTTCCGTAGAAGCTCGATTGGACGAGGTATTGCATGTATTCTGCATGGCCCGCGCCCGCGGCGTGAGGCCTTGTTGTCTCGTTTATACCTGGGGCTCGGGCCAGTCGTCTCTTTGGGCACCATTCGATATGACAACACAGCACAGCAACACGGGCACTCTGGGGGCGTCGCATCCAGTGCCGTGGGAGCATTCAAATATGGCCAACGCCGTGGCCAATAAAACGGAATGGGGAAATGGCGGACATCGAGATTCATGTTTATCTCATCAACATGCCGCCTTTTCACAGGTATTCGGGCGCCGGCATTCAGTGCATACATGTATTGAGCAATGTATGCTCTTGTCCACTGAGGGAAATCCACGATGGCATTCTATACAAAGAGGATGCGGGTAATATCGGGCTACATGTCATATCCTCGACATTCATAGGACCGTCACTTGTTTGGGTAAGCGGAGATGCCAGCCAGCGTGGCCATAACACCGCAAAAAATGACAATCACGTGGGTGTTATGACGAGGGTTTCAATCAATATTCTTTGTTTGCTCTTTCTCTCTTCTTCTCTGCCGTTTCTCTAGTCGACAACATCCAGAGGAAGCAGTGAGATGTAGTCGAGTGGTGCTTGTTCACCTTTGTTGGCAGTGCCTTTGATTCGCAGCTCATCGCCCTTGGAGACCTTGACCCTCCCGAATGTGACGCGGACCGCAGAATCCCCGTCCAAGTATTCACTTCCCACCTTCCCAAGGCGATCCTCCGTGTCGCCGGTCCACTTCCCGACCACCTGACCTTGGATGGTGACTTCAAACGTCGACTTGCCCTTGGGAGTGTCGAAGTAATTGATGGCCAAGTTGTAGACTCCACTGTCGAATGGGATCTTTGTTGTCGCTGTTCCCGTCGAGTTGGTGACAATAGCCGTGTACCCCGACGCCGTCTCGAATGGGGTGACAGAGACAGCGTGGTAGCCGCTCAACGTCATGTTCTCAGCCTCAATACGCCACGGGTGGTTGCGCACACGGCCAGCCTCGTCAGGGATACCAGACAAGTTGCGGTAGTACTCATTAACAGCATCCCTCCAGACAATCGAGTGTCCAGCCTGGTACTTGAGGCGATACAATTGCTCCTCATATCGCTGTTTGTCAATCATGCCATTTAGACTTTCCCATGCCGCCGGGAAATGGGACACAGTTTCGGCCCCCTCGTAGTGCGCATCGTAAAAGTGCTGGATGACCGTCTTGCCCGAGTGCAGCTGGAATGTGTAAGGCACATGATGAAACCACAGCATGAGGTTGTCAGGCGTTGTCTCAGTGTCGTCGTACATTTGGGCCACCTCGTGACGGTATTGTCCAGAGTAGCCGGTGCCGTTCCACGTGGTGCGGTCCATGCCGATGCCCGTGCGGTCTGCGCGTGTCCATTGTCCCCAACCGTTGTTGTCCTGTGATGCAGGATTCGGGCCGTAATGCCAGCCCAGAATGTCCGTCAAGGTCTGAATGCCCAAGTTGCCGCTGTAGCTCTCGTATGCTGGCCACGACTTCATCGACATGTCTGCAATGACACCGCGCACTGTATCGCTCAGTCCGAATGTGAGACGCGTCCAATCATCGAGAATGTCGACAGAGTCAAACGTAGGCTCCCAGGCCAGTCGGCCGAATGCGTACAAGTTGGACATGGACAGGTGGCTTCCCGTCCAGGTGGGATCCAATCCCGCGTTGATGACGGCCGTGTACCCAGAAAGCGTCCTGTTAAACGTCTTTCCAGATAATATGTCTCTCACGCGTGACTCCTTTCCATCGACCTTCATATCGAAACCGAGTATAGTTTGCCATAGTGGCGGAAGATATACTAGGTGGCACTGCTGACCAAGGTACTCCTGAGTGATCTGAAGCTCAATGGCCTGTGAAACCCCTTGATTAGATCGTGGATCAACGTTCTTAAGGGGTGGAGTATTGGTGTACCTACCGTATTTGTCTTGGTCAAATTCGAAAACAGCGGCGACACAGGCTCCCTGACCTGGAAGTCAATAGGCCCGTACTTGATCTGGACCACAACATTATCGTCAAACTGTCCATCGAGCCCGCCAAAGAACTCGACGGCAGCCTTGGCCCGATCCTCGTACCAGTCGGTCCAATCGGCAAGGTAGTCGTATACAAAGGCACGGAACAAGACAAGACCACCGTGGGGCTCAACGGTCCGCGCAAACATGTTGGCGCCCTCCGCCAATGTACGGTTGTAAGTCAGAGGCCCCGGTTGACCCTCGGAGCTGGCCTTGATGAGGTACCCCAGTAGGTCGGGTATACGCTTGAACAGCGAGTCCGAAATGCCCTGCCACCAACTGATGACCTCCTGGTCAAGGGGGTCAAACGTGTCGAGTCCTCCAAAATCCTTGGGTGCAGCAAAACTGAGGGAGAGTCCAATGTTGACACCCCACGGACGGAGCAGCTTTGCGATTTCTTCAACGCCATCCAGGTTTTTGTCGTTGAGAATCGTCGTGTCAGCATTGACATTGTTGATGATGAGGCCGTTTATACGAATAGAGGCAAGGAGTCTGCCGAACAACGGAACGCGAGACAAGTCCTCTCGAACGTGGCCGACGCCGTCGTAAAACATTGAATCTCCTCCATAACCGCGCTCAATGCTCCCGTGTGTCCCATTGTCCCAGAGGTTGTCCCATTGGTTTCCCCATCGGATGGGCGCGTCCGGGTTCGTGACGTAGTCGACCTGGTTGAAGTTCCCCTGGGCCAGCATGGACAGGTATTCGAATGCGCCATACAGGGCACCGCGCTCATTGAACCCAATGATGTAGACATCATCCTCGGTGTTGCTCAAGTAAAAACCGTCTTCGATAAGCTCATCAAGCTTGGAGATGGCTTTGAGAGTCTTGTCTGACACATCATTGTAGGCGTTGGGAGTGGCCAGAATGATTCTCTTGGAGCCACTGGACTCGATGGTTGAGTTGACATTTAAGTCCAGTCCTAGGATCCCCTTTATTCCTACGTGCAGTTCTTTCTCGGCCGTCTCGAGCGGACCGCCACTTGTGGCGTTGAAGGTGACAATCGTTGTGGGGATTGAATTGACTTGTTTGGCGATTATGTTGGCGGGGAGTCTGGCGTAACGAAGCCACCCGCCAAGCCCGTCTTCTGCCTTGGCTACTGCAAGAAGTGCAGTGCAGATAAGTAGGACCCTCATGGTGCAATATAATATGGGGTTTACGACTTGACAATTGACGACGAGGAGTTACAACCCGTATATGAATTGAACTCTCTGTACATAATACCCCATGGATTGTGGTCATTTGGACCAGCTCTGGATTGGGGATAGGTACATATTAGGCTAAACACGCAGGAATATGTGGGGAGAAGAATGCGGAGAAGAATCATAGTGGACATACGATTCCGGGGAACTTGGTGAAATCACCAGTCGGGGTGATGGGGATGGAGACGAGTTGGGGTCGGTTATGCATTTGTGGGGTAGTCAAGTTGATATTGGGAGCTTCAATGTCAAGAAAACCCATGGCAGCGATTTGGTATTTAGGCTAATACCATGGTCCATGGCCCATGTGCCGTTGGGGAAGAAGAGACCCTGGTCACTTATACGGGCAAGTCGTAATCAATCGGGTGGAGATATACCGAAGCGTTCAACGGCTGGCATTTGGGGTACCAGTCAATGTTCTCAGCTGCTTGTACCGGATCGGGATGTTCCAACCACCAGGATGTCTTGGGAAACCAGGTAACACTAACATCTTGTTACAGTCAGGTCGTAACTTGACGGCAACAACTCCCCTGCGATGGTATACCTACGGAGTAATATACAAGTATAGTTTGCTTTGTTTTTATCTCATTCAAAGTAGAGGTATCATTGCTATTCAATAGGAATCTGTATTAGTGCTCATCAACACATCCCGGCTCTTCTGATCCCTTGGCCCCATCTTGCAGGGAAAGTGTTTAGGGTGGCTTGTCAACCCATCGGTCAACTCCTCAACAGGAATGATTTCGTTCCCATCCTCATCCAACGCCCTGCTGATATTCAGAGTACTGAGTATCTGGGCAATCGCAATCCAAACGCTCGCTTCGGCCAAATGCTTCCCAACGCAGATGCGCCGTCCGAACCCAAATTGCCCGACGGGGAAAGGCTCGGCTCTGCCACCCTCCTCCGCAGGCAGATACCTATCAGGGTCAAACGTGTCCGGGTCGCTGTATATAGATGAATCTCGCGTCATGGCGCGGGCATTGGCATACACAAAGGATCCGCCCGGGATGAAGTACCCATTGTAAGTGTCGTCCTTCAAAGAGCGGTGGGGAACACCAACTGGCGAGACCGGGCAGATGCGCAGTGTCTCCTGCACAAGGTAGTCGAGGTACCTCAACTTCGGTCTGTCGTCAAAGGTGGGCAGGCGATCGCGACCAACAACCTCGTCGACCATGCGCTGTGCCTTCTTGAACACCTCGGGATATAAGACCATGTTAAGAACAAACACCACCATTGTGCTCCACGTTGTATCTTGCCCCGCAGCGTACACGGCGCCAGCCGCGCCCTTGATGTCGTCTACTGAGAGTTCTGCATGTTGGCCCTTCTCTAGCTGGGTCTCCCGTTGATCGAGCAGTGTCTGAATCAAGGAATTCGTCTTCTCATTCGACCCCACGACAGCTTCGTAGGGTTTGTTGTGGATCGCCTGAATCGCCCACTTCCACTGCCGGGCAAATCGCAGGGACCGGTCGTGGAATATCCGGGGCAATGATTTCAGAATGGGGAAGAAGTCAACTGGTGTGCCCGCCGGAGCACCTCCGTGGCCGAGCGCGTAACTGGCATCCGTCGCGAGTTGGATGAACGGGTCTGCATCGCTGTCGACCTTGATACCGAACCCGATTCGTAGGACGATCGCGGCGGCGAATCGCCTCATGATATTCTCCCAGTCCTCTGGATTCTGAACGATCCCTTTGAGCATCAGGGTCGTCTCTCGCGTTTGCAATGGGCGGTATTGGATGATGTTGCTATTCTGGAAGCTTTTCTGCAGGATTCTGCGGTGCATGCGGAAGTCGGGACCCCAGCGAAGAAAGGTCAGGGTCTTCCCCCAACCCATCACTTCGAACAAGACGAATCTGGGCCTGTCGCAATAGTTGCCCCCACGCTTGTCGAGCAGGTCGGTTGCAGCCTTTACCGAGTTGAGAACAATGACGGGCTGCCCCAATATGTTGAATGATAGAATGTCCGAGTTGTACTCTTTGCCCCATTGCATGTATGTGTATTCCGGGCTGTAACTCGGCATGACGCGAAGATGCCCAAGGATAGGCTCACCGGGCGGGCCGGGAGGGAGTGGGAGAGTTGCATTTCGCCGTTTTGATATATGCCAATGCACTGCGTACACGAACAGACCTAAAGCAGTGAGGGCCAGGCCGGCTGGGCTAGCCAGGAGTTGAATGATAGCCATGGGAGGGGATGAGGCCGTCCTTGAGAGTTGAGGTTATCAGTCCAATGCCAGCGGACTCCAGGATGCTGGTGGGATGCCTTTTGTGTCCACGGGAGTCTTCACATCGAAAAGACGAGGACATAACGTACATGTATGTTAGCTGCCTGTTGGGCCCCTCTACCGGTCATTACTGGATATTACGACACGGGAGAATCATGACATGGCTTGGGCATATTGCCCATATCGCGCCAATCAGCCACCGGGAATTGGCAACAAACACATGTCAGGTCTTTGTGGAACAATTCATTGCTTCACATGTTTCCTTGCCGGACGAGGACTCTGGGGATAAATGACGTGGACCCACAGGGCCTTTATCTTGCCGGAAACCACCAAACGGGCAATGCAAGGGACAGGCAAGCGTTATCTTGCCCGTAGTCCAGACCGCGTACCTGTCAAACAGATAACGCCATGTCCGATACCAAGCCGCTATCGCGCCCGTTTGCCGATTTTGAGATGCTAAGTCTACAGGATACTACGAGCGCTACAGTCTTACTCAACGTCAGGCGATTGATTGATGGGAATTATCGTTCGCTCCACCAAACCATCAGATAAAATCACGGGAGATCGCAAGTCAGAATGGGATGCTTACACAAAGAGCTACTGCCCGAAAACTTGGCGACGGACTAACCTACACATATTCATTCCTTTCAATCCACGATTCTACCATTGGTACCAATTGGACCTTCTTTTATCGCAATGTCCAGCGCGAGAGCCTCTTCGGCCTTTGCGACCGAACCAACTGCGACGGATCCATACTCGTACCAGACAGGATTCGGAAACCGTTTCGAGTCTGAGGCAGTCCCTAATGTACTTCCCCGTGGGAGAAATGCACCTCAAAAGGTCAAATATGATCTCTATTCAGAGCAGTTGAACGGCTCTTCATTTGTTGCGCCGCGACAGATGATCCAGCACGTTTGGATGTACCGCATCCTGCCGTCCGTCGCCCACAATGAGCTTTCGTCAACAAGCTCAAGCATGAACCCTCATGTAAGTAAATCCCCAACTACTACGTAATGCAACATGAAGATCTTATCATCTACTGACAATGAATGCTAGATCGAAGCTTGCTTCTCATCATCCAATGCCAAAGTGAAATTCGTTGCGTCGCAGCAAGCTTGGGACCCCTTCCCTATACCAGGGGAGTCCTCAGAGTCGGCAGGAGGTGGAGTGGACTTCGTCGAAGGCATCAAAACCGTTAGCGGCAACGGCGATCCAACGTTGAGGGAAGGGCTTGCTGTGCACATCTACTCCGCCAATCGATCCATGGGTAATAGGGCATTCTGCAACAGCGATGGCGACTTTCTCATTCTCCCGCAAACAGGGCGACTGAACATCCAGACCGAGCTTGGTTGGATGATGGTTCGACCCGGCGAGCTAGCTGTCATCCAGGCCGGCCTTAGGTTCCGTGTTCTACTTCCCGACGGGCCTGTCAGGGGATACATCCAGGAGATCTTTGGGGCGCACTATGAGCTTCCCGAGCTTGGCCCAGTTGGTTCAAACGGCATGGCTCTCCCCAGAGACTTCGAGTCCCCACTGGCCAGTTTTGATATCGACAACTCAACCTGGGAGATTGTCTACAAGATTGCTGGAGGTCTACATGCGTGTACGCAAGATCATACGCCGTTTGACGTCGTCGCATGGCACGGAAACCTGGTTCCATACAAGTACGCCATTGAGAAGTTTGTCAACATGGCCAACGTGGAGAAAGACCAGGCAGACCCTACAATCTACTGCGTCTTGACGGCTAAGTCCAAATTCTCCGGCGTTTCACTGTCCGACTTTCTGGTATTCACTCCCAAGTGGATAAGCACGGCCGACACCTTTCGACCGCCTTACTACCATCGCAATATGAGTACGGAGATGATGGGTCTGATATACGGCCAGTACGGAGGCAGCAGTCATACGTTGGAGCCTGGAGGCCTTAGTTACGAGGCCTCGTATCTACCCCACGGAGAAACTCATGAAACTTGGTTGGATGCAACAACAAAGGAACTGGTACCGACACGCATATGCGAAGATACCATCGCTTTCATGTTCCATATCAGCGTCCCGATGTTTTTGACAAACTGGGCTGTCGACGGAGAGGGCGGCAGGTCGCTGAATCTTAGCCCTGCAAACCAGTGGGAGGGCGTCAAGGCACATTTTCTCCAGCACCTAAGCCAGGTCAACTCGGATCTGGCTGCAGCAGGACTTCCAAGTTTGGTACCCAAAAGTTCATCTGGGCAGACCCCTAAGCATAATGGAGTTCACGCCGACAAGGCCGCCATTGCTCAAGTGGAAACGACCAACGGGCACCATGAGTAGCTCTTAGCCATTGCGATTAGATAGATTTCAAGTATTGCCATTACATAGCCCAATCATTAGATGCTCACTTGGTTGCCAGCCCATGACCTGTAACAATTTCTAACCCTCGGTATACCCAGTAACTATGTGAGCCCTCACATATCAGACCTAAGGCATAACCAAAGCCCACAGATGCACGTTTCAACTCATGCTTTGGTCAGCAACTTCAATCAAAGTTTAATAGATATTACAGGCATTCAACGTATAAAACGTACCCCGTACGTTAGCCCACATTAGCTCTCATAATTGAAGCCAGTGAAGGTCATGGAATTGTAATCCGTCTTCAGTTGTCCCCCGGAAGTTGCCGTGCACACCAATCACTAGCCTCATATCGTAGATGTATGCCTATCTCGGGGTACATAATACCCTCTTATCTACGGAGTACAACCACGGCAAAGGCCCCCAATTGTCCAGCCATTGAAATTGCCCGCCTGTCCACATTTCTAAACATGTTTGCCCGTTGTGTTCTGCCCCTCTGCCCTTGATATTCCAGATCAGCGTGCAGACATGGATTCAACAAATTTCCAGTCAACGGCCGAGGATGGATTCCACCACGGCCTTGCCCCACCAAACTCAACCCCACACACTCGGTCAGTGAGGCGGAGAGGGGCCGTTGCATGTCGCCGATGCCGTCGGTATCGCTCCAAATGTATACACGAAACCTCCAAGCCACCATGCGAGGCCTGTCAGCAGGCAGGACCCTCCGTGGCCTCTGAATGCTACTTTCCACGGCGGGGAGAAGCCGACTTTGATCGACATTATCGAAGACGCCCAGCCAACCACAAGGCGACAACTCCTCAGGGACCCAGGAGGATCAGCGACTCAGGAAGCGGCGGGGATGTCCGCAGTGATCCAATATCGGAAAAACGAATACTGGATGACGATGATCATGCGAGAATGACACTCAGCATCGCTAAAGAGAGGCCAAGTCGTACTCTTACGACGCCCAGGTCGGTAGACCTTAGCGATGTCATGCCACCTCACGACGAGATAGTTGAAGGCTGTCGCATATTCGTCACCTCTTACTTCCAACTTGGGTTCCTTCCAAAGGCCGTCTTCTTGGAAAGCCTAGTGAAAACACCGTCGGCAACAAGCAGGTTTCTACTTACCTGCATCTTGTCCATCTCGGCACGCTTCACCCCTAAGCTGGTCCGTCGTTATGGCAGTGCGAAAAACGCCACGAGCTACTTTCTAGACCTTTCAAAATGCATGGTCCCTACAGAAATGTACCAACCTTCACTTGAGACAACTCAAGCCTTCTTTCTACTCGCCATCTCGCAGTGGGGAAATGGTGATCGAGATGCCTCTCAGATGGATATGGGTGTGGCCGTCAGAATGGCATCGATGCTCAAGTTGCACCGCGAAGAAACATACAACCTGGAGCCGAACGCTACTTCCGACCAGGTGGTTCGATCCGAGAGTGCAAGGCGTACATTTTGGATGATACAAAGTCAAGAGAACCTTCATTCTGGGTATAAAACCCCGGCCCCCTTTGCTCTTCACGACATCACGGCACTTCTCCCTTGCAATGAGTCCGATTTCGCTTTCGGTGTAAATCCCCGGGAGCGAGCCGCGCTTTATGGGACCCCACCCGCCAGGGAGCGTCCTACGCTGGCCTTCTCTCCTCGTCGATGCCTTTTTGCTAGCCTCATCCAAGCCCACACACTCTGGGGCAAGGTTGCCCGAGACGCTTCTCGCCACGACCATGACACCCAGAAGGTTCCACCCTGGAGCCCCGATAGCAAATACGGTGCCATAATAAGACATTTTGATGAGTGGGAGGAAAGTCTGCCGAAGAAGCATACATTCTCGGTATGGAATCTTCGGGGGTGGAAGTCAGAGTCCCTGCACCTAGCCTATCTATCCGTCACAATGGTGATCCGGCTTTCAAACATTGTCACCAGGAGAGTATACATGGACGACATGATATCAGCCTTGAGTTCAAAACAGACCATTGATGCGGATCTACCCATGTCAGTGGACGGCGCAAACTCAACAAACTCAACGGAAAAACGCACACCGCGCAACCAGTATGCGACTCCTAGATCCAACATGCCATTGGAATTCTGGAGGAAGATGGCGAGAGAGCTTTTTGAAAATGTTGGCAACCTCCACGAACAGGTGGAAGCTTTCATCGCCACGAGAACAGATGGCGAAGGCTTCCCGCAGATCCTTGTGTTTTGCGTTTACATGTGTGGATCTTTGGCCTCATACCTTTGGGGACATCCGTCTCTATGTCCCGAGCTAGCTAGAAAGGCGGAGCAGATGGCACAGAAGTCACTAAGTGTCCTCAGCGATCTTCAGGCCGCCTGGCCGACGAGTTCCCAGTGGCAGAAAGGCTTGCAGCAGATCGCAACACCCTTGACGGGCTCTAATGCGAACGGGGAGAACATTGATGGGACACCAAAAGATCAAGAAACACCTAGACATGACATTGTGCAGCCCGACGACACGTCGCGTGATCCTGTTGTCCCAGAAGTCGGAAGGGACAAAACCGGGTCGATGGACGACAGGCAGGGGCTGCCCGAGGAGATGCTGGGCGAGCTTTTTAACGTCTTTTCAAACGGAAACGGATCGTGGGCAAGAATTGGGAATGCCCCCTTGAATGTACTGTCAAACGAGCTGCTGGATGCCGAGTTTGCAGCTTTCATGCACAACGACTTTAACCCCGACATTATGGATGGATGGACAGACACCGCGTGGTCATGAAGTTAATGGACGCCCATCAATCAATCAAACTGATGACGAAGAATAATACAAGTATAATGTGTTGTAAATCCATGTGCGTGAAATGCACATGGTTATGTGAGATCGTATTAATGTTTAACAAAATTCTACTTTCTGTGATATCGATTAATAAATGTAATCAACGACCACTAACCTTCTTCTCCAAAATTCGAAACGGTATATACAGAAGGCCAGATAGAACAAAGGCAACCTCAAAGCCGAGATCCCCCGTAGTCTTGGCAATGGGACCAACCCACCACACTTGTTCCATGGTAGGAATAACTAGGCCAAACGACAAAACAGACGCAGCAATGGCAGCAATCCCCGGGGGTAGCTTCTTCGAATCATTCCAAGCTTCATGGCTATACATGGAACAATCTGCCTTGCCAAACCACAAGTGCTGCACAAGAAAGACACCCGCAAAGGCAGAGGACCAGTACCCAATCAAGGCAATGAAGTTCTCAAGGTTGACAAAGAAGTCGCCCGAAGCGCGGATGGCGATAGGCATGACGAGTGCCGTGATGACAATGGAAAAGACGAAGCGGGGGATCTTGAGAAGCCAAGGGAGAAACATCTGGAAGTTAAGAGTGATAGAGTAGCTGGTCGCAGACATGTTTCCAAGCAAGCTGAATGAAAGAATGACCAGGACGAACTTTCCAAACCCGCCAGCGGGCATCAGCATGCCCGCCAGTGCGCCGCCAATCGAGCTCTGGTCATATTTCTCTTGCCAAACTGGAATGTTAGGGACCGCGCCGCCAATGGCTGCACCGAGGATCATTCCGAGAATAGTTGGGATGGTGAGGCCCACGTAGGAGTAGGCGAATATGCGGCGGGTTGGGGCGTTGGGAACCATGTACGTAGAGAAGTCACTTCCGACGCACGACCAGGGCATGGTATAGCTGGCAACAAGCATTCCAAAGGACATGATCTGGGCTCCTGTTGCAGGGGCCTCTGGCACTGTCTGCTCGTGAAGATGCTTCCCCCCGCAACCGACGGCAATAATCAATCTATGGACAGAAGGCGCCCTGTTAGCCATCGACGACACAAAGTTGGAAATAGATGGATGAACATACGATATAACAGCTGGAACCCAAGCCCATTTCTCGTAGACATGAAGAACTTTGAAGCCACTGAACGAGATGAGGAGGCTGAGAATGGTAACAATGACAATGCCCACGGCAGATGACAGTTTGCCCCCTGAGACAGCTGAAAGACACTGGCCACCAACAACTGCCATTATAATGCAAAATCCGATAAGGGTAGCGAGGTTGAGTAGGATAGGGATGGACACAATCCATTTTCCGTAGCTGAAACGCGCCTGGATCATCTGGCGCATGCCGGTCTTGGGACCCAGAGTCGTGAAGTATGCCGGCACAAAGGCCGTAAGTAGCGTGAAGAAGATAATGACGAGAGAACTATCACGTAGGCTGAGTCCATAGGACGGTCCCAGAATTCCGAATGTGATCGGCTATGGCGAAGTAATGAATTGGTTAGAGAATGTTCGGTGCCGACATGCTTCAATGAGCCGTGACATTGGGGAATCAGGGGATCTCTGTCGGAGTCAGTTACTTACCAACATGTTTGCGTTCATGCAGAACCACAGTGTCCCAATGTTAAGAAAGCTAACATTGTTTCTTTCCTCTTCGGGAATTGGGACGGCGCCTTGCAGTTCAACACCGCCGATACCCAGGATGCCCATCGCTCGGCCTTTCCATCCCGCAGTCGTGTTGACGATTTCGGCGCGCCCTTCATCAGGGACTTCCAGGCTACCGGTCCCATCGGAGACGACCTTATCATCGGGCCGTCCTTTCTCGGGGTCCTGCATGACGGTCATAATGGAAACCGAGAATACAAAGTCTCGAGCTTCCGATCGTTGACGGGAGTATCGCGTTGACAAGCAATGTGGGCAATGGGATGAAGCCAACGTAATTTAAAGGCCCAACGTTGTCCAACGGCGAATGGTTTATTTGTGATATCAAAGAGGATGGGGTGCCTCTTAAACTCCCCCGTATGACCGTTTGGACTACTGCTAAATTGGCTGGTGTAGATAAGACCCCAGCCCGGAGGCGTGTTCCCAATACAGATAACGTCGTAATAGCCCATTTGGCCGGACGCCCTCCTGTCTAATGTCAGGAGCTAGGAACACATACAACCTGATCTAGAGAATCAGTAAGAGGCTGGCTAAACAATAATTATACCAATCACATTACATGCTTATTGCCCGAATAAGTTATGTCCTTTTTTTGGCATTTTCCATCTTTGGCCGGTTGGCTGACATGCCTTCCTGACCCATGGTCTGCAATAGATAAGCTCGTCGAGGCCTGGAACGGTTTCTAGAAGAGGCGATGATACATCCATTATCACAGTCTGCACACTTGAAGCCTTCGCTTCAGACGTGTTTTTGATGGGCTTGTTCTAGCTATTGGATCTACAATGTAAAATCTGATTGTTGTAGTCGTCTAGTATTACCGAGATAAGCCAAATCTCCCCCGAAGTGAAAGCAGTGGAATATTTTGCCCGAATTGGTTTGCCAAGCCAGGCAGATGATATCCCTCTCGGGCAAAGGCGGCCCCCCTGTGGGCAATTCCAATCAATGGGCAAGATGGGTCTTATCGTCGGGCAGCGATACCGGTTCCGAGGCACCCAGTGCACCCTGGATCTGTTCTTTAAGCCAGGCAACATTAGAGTGACCCAATTGGTAACGCTTCACACGGAGAAAACTTCGTTGGAGAATACATGCGTTTTTGTGTCGCAAACTCGTGTCACGATTGCCATTACCCGTCTTCCGGCCATCCTTGGCATTAAGACCATCGAGGCTAACTTACACACAATGGCATGGGAAAGACACACCTAATTAACATTTCCTTAACCCTTTCACTTGCAGATATTCTCCGTTTGACCCTCGGAAGAGGCCTCGAGCATCCTGCCACATGATCTGCAACCACCGTTTGTCGGATAGAAAGAATGACTGGGCATTCCCACCAGGCAGAGGGCACCAAGGGCGAGAACAGTATCAATGCACAACCCACGCCAGCGCCTGTATCCAACCTCAACACATTATACACCAAACGAGAGAAATGGCTTCTGGTAGCCATGGTAGCCATTGCTGGCCTCTACAGCCCACTCCCGGCAAACATCTACTTCCCTGCTATTCCTGAGCTGGCAACGGTGTTTCATCAATCCATCGAGGCCCTCAATCAATCCGTCACCACCTACCTTGTCTTCCAAGGTGTATGTACGTATAGCTCATTGTCCATCTCCTGACTCTACGTTTTCTTTGAAGCATACGAGCTCACACATCCACTATAAACGCAGCACCGATGCTATGGGGCCCTTTGTCAGACAGGTATGGTAGGCGGCCAATCTTTCTAGTCTGCCTGATTATCTTGACAGGGTCATGTATAGGACTAGCTCTTTGCCCTACCTCTGCGTATTGGCTCCTTCTTACTCTAAGATGCGTCCAGGCCAGCGGTTGTGCCAGTATGATCGCTCTAGGGATGGGTGTCATCGGAGATATCTCCGATCCACAAGAAAGAGGAGGCTTTGTTGGGATTTTCAATCTGGGTCCAATGGTATGATATGCTTCTTAACTGTCTGTGGTCTTCCAGTTGACTAATATCTTTGCAGTTGGCTCCTTGCATCGGCCCAGCCATTGGAGGTGCACTCTCTGAACAACTCGGTTGGCGATCCATTTTCTGGTTCCTAGTCATTATGGCAGTTGTGTGTCTTCTGTTCATTTATCTGCTCTGTCCCGAGACCCTGGAGTCAGTATTAGTGTCAAGAACAGGAACAAGCCACATGGCCATACGGCTTTTTACCCAACCTCCCATCAGAATCACCAAGAAGCGCCAGAGTCACCCAACAGCACCAGAGGACTCCACAAATTTGCGGAAGCCTCGTATGAACCCATTCATCATATTTGCAATGCCCGATATTCTGGTACTACTCATTTTCACGGGGATTGTCTACGCGGTCAACTATACAGTCACATCAACCATCTCTTCGGCATTTGCTAGCGTCTACCCGTGGCTTTCAGAGACAGTCCTTGGACTATGCTATCTTCCAACAGGTGCCGGCATGATTCTCGGCAGCACGATTGTCGGCCAACTGTTGGATCGGGACTACAGGAAGCTGAAAAAAAAACTGGAGGATCAAGACCCAGGAAATTTCCCAAAGGAATACGCAAGGCTCCGCATGATGCCCGCCCATTTGGTCCTGTTTACCGCGGCTTTAATTGCATGGGGCTGGTGCATTCAAAGGGAAGTGAATATGGCGGTACCTCTCGTTCTACAAGTTATACGTATGCTCAACTATCAATTTTTCAGCATCAACACTCTAATTATTGATACTGACTCAACTCACAGTGGGATGGACATCGATTGCTATCTTGAACACCACCATGACTCTGAATGTCGATGTACTTCAGAAACAAAGTTCAGGGGCCACTGCTTGTGTAAGTCCAATTGTTTCCAAGTCGAACTGTTTGCGATCGTATGAATCTAACCCATTCCCAGACAAACCTTGTGAGGTGCTCGTTGGCAGCAATTCTTGTCTCTGTTATCGATCGAATGACCACAAAACTTGGTTACGGATGGAGCTATGTGCTCCTAGGTGGCATATGCCTATCACTAATCTCCCTTATGTATTTGTCCATGAAAATGGGTCCAAAATGGCGTAAGGAAAGAGAAGCAAAGTTGGAGAGTTTATAAATGTAGTCATCTTGCCAGTGACATGTCTTAGACTCGCGAGGAAATGGCATGTTGAAATCGGCGTTCTACTGGGAAATTTTAAAAGGTTAAACAGAAGGTGACGAAAGGAAATACGTCGTCGCATATGCCAATGTTCTCATTATATTACTACGTCTGCAAAGCAGTGCCTTGAGTGCCCGACCAGCCCTTTGATATATGTTCCATTGCATCCTCCTCCGTGACCACATCCGCATACTTGGCATTCAAGTCAAAGAGGTTCCCATCATGGATTGCATCGCTTCGGTCCCCACATGCTGACCCAACGACCTATTTCGACAAGCGTCAGTCATTTTACATCGATACACAGAATGGATATGAAGGCAGTTTACCATGGGTCGAAATCCGTAGCACATGGCATCGAGAGTTGATGCCCTTACACAACCACTGGTGCTGACCCCACAGAGAATAACAGTATCCACTCCCCTGACTGTCAATTCAGTGGCCAGTGTCGTTCCAAAGAACGCACTTGGGTACCTCTTCTTGACAACCATCTCGCCCTCTTTTGGCACGAGACCATCGACCCAATCACCCAGTCCGCGTTTGTCATCGACGTGCCACACACTCAAGGTTTTCGCCTTTAACCAAAACAAGCCCGCATCGCGCATACCGGGCTCTGTATACTCCACGGCTGTCCAGTATATGGGGATGCCTGTCTTGCGTGCTTCCGCTACGAGCCTGCGCATGACATCCGGTGCTGCAGCGGACGGGGCATGAGCTCGGGTGTCGAGCGGAGAGTTGTCGGCCCAGTATCCTTTGCAGACATCAATAAGAACAAGAGCTGGGCGACTGCCCCATCCCATTCGTGTCCCGTAGCCCGATGCAGAATAAGAGTCTGCATCTGGATGTGAAGAGTATTCGGCCATGGCGATCGAGTGACGTGAAAGGTTGAAATGATTACACGGTAATGACCTGAAATACAATGGCTGTCTCTATATACACCAGGATATCGCCAGTGGAGGCTGAGATATGGGAATTTCAATTCCTGGTGTAGTGTGACAGCATCGAACATCCAATACCTTGGCTGCCCTTCATAATATCCGGAATCTAGAATTCAATGTTGGTCGCATTTGCGACATCCCGTGCCGCGAGCTCGTGGAGTCGGGCAAAAGCCGTTGCCCGAATTGCCGCCCCACATACCACTCCACGTCAGATAAGGTAGAACGGTTGGAATGAGTAGAATGATAATATTGAGATCAACCGTTGAGATAGCCCGTAATCGGGTGCACATTGTAGCCAAGAAATTTCCATATTGGAAGGCTTGAGTTCGTCCATACTTTATGACTCTGTAAGAAAGGCATCTAAGTTGCAATCATGAGCGACGACCGTGGTCGCAAGATATGGCAGCCCATCCACCCCAGCATCTACAACAAGCTGGACCCTGAATACGTTGCATTTCATAATGAGTACATGCAATATGTTCAGCCCGATGACACCAAAATATGGGATGGGTCAGCAAGAACGGACCCGTCACTCCCTTCCGGAGGCTCCCCTGCTGTTGATGTTGCAGAGGTTCGAGACATATCTCTTCCGAGATTTAAAGTGAGGGCATATATACCGGTCGGTGAGCCCGATGATCGTGGGTGGCCCGTTTTCGTCTGGTTTCATGGAGGCGGCTGGGCCATTGGGGGGCTCGATGACGGAAAGGACTTTTGCTCCTGGGTCTGCAGAGGTGAGAAATCCGGTATTGTCTTGTTTATCTGCGCAATGCCAATCGGATAGTGAAGATTGAGCGCTCTCTGATTGCCAGTCTTGAGCTAACTTGGAAGATCAGAATCGAATGCTGTCGTAGTCACCGTTGACTATCGCCTGGCACCCGAGAACCCGTTCCCAGCAGCAGTGGTAGACGCTCTGGAGTCTATCAATTGGGTGGCATCAAGCCCGCCTGAGCTGGGGAGTGTCGATACAGAACGCATTTCCATCGGGGGGACCTCTGCAGGAGCAAATCTTGCAATCACCGTCGCCATTGTGGCTGCCAACCCCGGTACTGTGCTCCCTTCGGCCAAAGAAGGGGAAGTCAGTGCACACTTGAACCATCCAATTGTGGCATTACTTCTCATTGTACCCGTTGTCGACAATACTGCGACAGCGGCAGGTGCATGGAAACCAAACGCAGCGACTGCTCCGTGGCTTACACCATCCCGAATGGAGTGGTACCGTCAGCTTTACTTTACAAATCCCGGTGAGGTTTACCACTGGGACGCAAGTCCAAATTTGGCGCCGGAGGATCTCTTGAAACATCTTCCCCGGACCTGGATTGCCTACTCAGACCAAGACCTTCTGGCTCCAGAAGCGATAGTATTTGGAAAGCAAATTGGTAAACTCGGTGTTGATATTACAATGATTGAAGTCAAAGGAGGCACACATTCCATTTTGGCGCTTAATGGGAGAATTTCAAAGGGGAAGAAATTGATGGAGGACGCAGCAAAGTTTCTACAGGCAATTTTTTGGACCTGATAATAATAATGGACATGGCTTATTATAATTGCAATACATTTTATAAAATAAAAAGAGAAAACGGGAACCGAAGTCAGAGAACGTAGAACGTGTTTGTTCGTATTCTTATTACCGGGCCCCAGGGTAACAAATATGAAGTCGCGTATGTGATTGACGCCAAATGGGCCGAAGAGTGCCGTACCTGAAGAGAGCGCCAAAATTCACTTAATTTCACGTTTTGTATTTCCCGGACTTTCTTAGAGCAAGAGTAAGAAAGGCGGCAGTGTCGAAAAATAGGCAATCGTGCAGCAATACGCACCAATACAGGCGCGTAGAAGTGAGTCATTGTGATGCTACTCACTTCGACTCATAGTGGCAAACGATGAATGTGGGGAAATCGGTAAACACAGTCGAGGTCTAAACAAGAGTTTACGATCCATTGGCCAATCACCCCACATTCTGGTCCCCGTTTGGACATTCCAAGCAACTGAGCCGCTTTCAAGTGCAAGTGAGAATACGGTGACATGTTGTGGCTTGGTTAACAGTCAAGTCAGTATATAACTGATCGAACCTCGGCGCCTCTAACATCTGCACTCAACAAGTTTACGCAACCTCACTACCAATTGCACATTGCCTGCCTTTGTGAGCAGCAACGACCACTGTCCCTTCGCCGTAAACAAGCCAGGAATCATGTTGGATGCCGACTGTGTCACAAGCGGAACACCGCTGGTTGTGGCACAAGCACCCTCCGTCTGCCGGGTGTGCGATATCGACTTTTCCGGAGAGCAAACATGGCGAGAACACGCCAAAAGCACAGAGCAGTAAGGGACCGTCAATGATCAACTATTGGATGTGTCGAGGCTAATCAAGTTTGGTATCTTCTACAGTGTCTCCAACCTTCAATCCCAGGTGGCAGAATCCAATGTCAACTGCACAGGCTCATCATCGAGTCGTTTGGCGGGCAAAAAGCCACTTAGAAACGAGTCACCAGCACATCGCGAAAAAAGAGAGGAGCCCGAAGACCACACGAGCGAGCCGAGATTTGACGCAAGCAATGCATATGACGGTCACGCCAGTGATGAACTCGCCCTAGAAGACATCGACCCCGGGAGATGTCTATTCTGCAATACAGAGCTCGCAGGGATAGACGAAAGTCTGGCACACATGACTGCTGTACACGGGTTTACCATTCCATTTCAGCCTCTTCTCAACGTCGACGTCGAAACACTCATTTCTTACCTACATTTCATTGTCTTCGGATACAAGGAGTGCATATACTGTGGTACGCAGCGGCGCACAGTCGAAGGCGCTCAACAACACATGGCAGCCAAAGCTCACTGTCGGCTCGATATATCACCCGAGATTGAAGAGTTCTATGACTTCCCAAAGAGTGAACCAAATGGTATATCACAGAGAGCACATTCTGAGAATAGCCCATCACTTCAGCTTCCCACAGGAAAGGTCATTTCAAATCGCAAGGACTCTGATCCACTGGAACGCCGATATCTCAAACGGATACAGCCGGAGCGAAACGCAACCCCCTTGCAAATTCCTTCGAATCCTCCGTCGACACAAGATTCCCAGATAGCACGACGAAGAGGGAACCATGGGAGCACAGAGGTTGTCAACAGAGATGAAGCCATACTTGCCGGTCAACTTTCAAAGCTCCAGATAGCCGGGATCAGGATACAGCAGAAGGAGGAGAGCCGGAAACGGGGGAGGCTGGAATCGGCAAACAATCTCATATCTGGCAAACACTTTAGACTAGACAGCGGAGATGGTCGAATAAGTCGGAAGTTCTGTTGTTGAATTCAAACAGTCATGGGTGGGACAGCCTTTTACGAATGTACATGTATTGTATGGCAGTTCAGGAGTGCAATGCGACTTTCAGTTCAAAAGAGAATAAATGATATCATTGCAGCTGACAAACTTCAAGAAATCAGATTAAAGTTGTGAAATGGGGATCAAGCTACGTCACCCTCCTGGGCGTCATCGGGCAAGAATTCCAAGCTGCTTGGGATTGGGCAGTAGTTCGCTTCGTCTGCGTAGTCCTCCAAAGACAGATGTTCCTCTGTTTGGTGGAGATCCAACCCCTCGGAAATTTCGCTAAACAGTCGAATATTAGCCTTTCTGAATCATGCCATGGGAGAAATACTGAGGAGTGTCCATACCGATCAACCGCCAGGACTTCAAGCCCGGGGATGGTGTCAATGATTGCCATGAGGATGAAGGAAATGGAGAACGCCCAAGTGGCCCCAATCAATGCCTCAACAACTTGAATCCAGAGCTGAGCAATATGTCCATCGAATACGACACCACCAGCGATGTCCACACCTCCGTAAGCAGCAACCTCTTTCTGCGCAAACAATCCCGTCATAATAGTGGCCAAAATACCTCCACACAAATGTGTGGTGAAGGTATCGCCGTTGTCGACCCACCTCCAGTGTCGGGCAAATTTCGTGAACTTGATCCGTAGAGCCTGTCGACAGACCAGAGCACCAACAATACCAAACATCACAGCAGTCGGCATGTCGATGAACCCCGCAGACGGGGTAATCATAACAAGACCAGCTAGGCATCCCATGAAAGCCACATCGACGGAGAACTTCCCTGTCTCGTAGTAGTTCAGAAGTAGCCAAGTTATACAACCGGATGCAGCACACAGGTTGGTTACTGCAAGAGCCATGACCGACTGGAAGTTTAGGGACAACGTAGTGCCTGCATCAAAGGCCAACCACGAGCCCCAAATGATAATCATAGACAGCAATTGATAAAAGGAGTTTCCTGGGCGATGGATGTTGATAGGTCCGGGTGTGCGTACGGCTGACCGTCGGGAGCGGAATAAAGGGTAAGACAGGTAAACGCTGATGGCTGTCGCAGACGCGCCTGAGCAGATGTGGACAGGGGTTCCTTTGTATATCGGTCAGCGTTGAACTGGATGTTTCCTCTTGGAGACGATGCTTCATTTCGCAATCATGGCCACATACCTCCTGCAAAGTCCAATACACCAAGAGTTTCCCCGAGAAAACCACCACCCCAGACCATGTGGGCCAACGGGCAGTAGACGAAGGTTGCCCACAACTGTCAGTTATTGTTAGTTAAACGGCCAAGACCGGGAATGAGCTGCTCTTTTAGTGGCGCGCGTAGGATGTGGCAGTCTTACGAAGATGAATACTGAAACAGGGAGAAGTCTGCCTCTCTCACAAAATCCGCCAACAGCAATGGCGCACACGGTGGCTTCGAAAACAAGTTGGAACTGGCTGAACAAAAGGGCGGGAATTGTCCCTACCGGCTCAGACAAAACGCCTCGGTGGAATGCGTACGTCAATGAGCCGAATACCGACCCTCCTTCGCCGTAGGCGAGGGCATACCCGATTATGAACCACTGTACCGAGCATACCCCAATCGTGAGAACGGCCGGGATGAACGACGTTAGGCCATTGCGCTTCCAGCTGTACCCAGAGTAGGCAATGCCGACCTGCAAAAGAGTAAGCCGCGGCACAATTCTCGAGCATCCCCCCAAAGAGTAGCCATCCTAGGAAATTGAAATGGGGGTCAAGGTGCAAGCTTACAGTTGGAACAATCGTCCAACACAGAACTGTACAGATCAGGATAAACGCTGTATCGACTGGGTCACACTCTTCCCACGCAGCGATAACGGCATCCGCAGCCATGTTTGACGACCTTCTCAATCTGCGCGTGCAAACGGGGACGCGGACAACATTCGGCGACAAGGCAATTGTAAACCGCAGGGCTAGATCAGCATAGGACAGAGGTCATAATGCTTGCGACGAGTATTTTCAGTCGAGGTTGGGAATTGCCTTTTGTACGGTCGCACAGTGATCTTATCAGACATCCACGGGACGGGTTGTCTCTTGGCCTGTTATTATCATGGCAATATTATTGGTGAACCTCACGCCATGGTCGCCTGGGAGCTGATAAGAGTGTTGTCTGCAGCGATTGGGATTTTTTATTTCCTTATTCGGCTTAGGGTCGTCGATCTCCCTTGGTTGGTTCTGGGACTTGGCGTCATTATCCCTTATCTGCTTCGTACTCTGTCTCGCGGGTCGAAGAAAACACCGCCGCTCACCTTCATACAATTTGGGTGTATGACCGGCGCTGTATTTTTCGACCCACTTGTCTGTCAGGCAAATCATTTCGTGGGCCGTGGGAGACATACTGGAACCCCACAATAGGACGACCCAGGCATCGTGCCACATGCCCATCTCTGTAGATCATCGGAAGTTTATGCCACGGGCATTGCAGTAATACTTGCAGAACTACTTGGCCACGAGTGGGCACGTTCCGAAGTAGCGCCCTTCCGCAATCGACTTTCTTACATGAATGTTCCAAGCTGTATGTCTCTCGGATACCATACAATGGTGCTTCGAAGGGGGGGGGGAACAATGGCAAACCCCTGACAATTTAAGACAAACATGTATAATTGGCATATTACATATGTGCAACTAACTATGTATTTACATCCAAACTTAGGACCTAGCCACCAGAACAAAGGGCAGGCCGTTGGAGACCTGGACACAAAGCCAGCCATTGCTGTCAGACGTAAGATAACCCGAGCCTCCGTACTTGACATCGTAGTAAGCATTGCTGCGCTGCGTGTTGAAGCAATGTTGACCGCTGCTTCCCGCACCAGTATTGGTCGTGAAGACAAGAACATTGCAGTTGTTACGGCACCAGGCATAAGAGTTGCTGTCCGCAAGCAGGTGAACATGATCGTTGTTCGGCAGACCTCCGGCGTTAGATCGAACCGCTGAGAAGGCGGCAATGGCTTTGTACAGAGCATGGTTGGTGTTGAAGCCGCTGCGCCAGAGATCCTCGCGGTTAGCCGGGTCGGAACCACCCGCATATCCTTGCTCCGAACCGTAATAGACGATGGGAATTCCACGAGACAGGATAACGAAAGCCAGGGCATTTTGGAAAAGCGAGGTATCGCCTTTAACGTTAAGCCAACGGTTGTTGTCATGGTTATCAAGGAAGGTTCCCAGAGCGGCCGGGTCGGAGAATCTGCTGCCGACTGTGTCGATCATGTTGACCAAGTCTTGGGAAGATCCGCTCTGCTGATAGAACCGGTTCATCGGGTAGTACGTAGCATAGTCGAGGAGGCCACCGAGGAGGTTATCATATCCCTTCAGGAAGTCGACACCACCATCCCAAACTTCTCCAATAGTGTAGACGCCGGCCGCGCTGGCGAAAGGAGGCCAGAAATCTTTCTCGACGTGCTTGACGGTATCCACACGCACACCGTCGAAACCGTACTCCGAGACGAGCCACTTGATCCAGTTCTGGTACAGGGTGCGGATGTTGCCATCTTCAGTGTTGACATCGGGAAGCCCCGCAATCCAGCAGTCTTCAACAGAGTTCTGGTTGCTATAGTCGATGTCACACTGCGAGTGGTACGATGACGCCTGGTTTAGGGGCGAAGGGCTGTACGAGGAGATATCTCCACTGGCCATGTGATTGGCCACGACATCGACCATGACCCAGATTCCCTTGGGTATTTAGTTAGAAACAGGAGATCATCACAAAATCGGGCAGAGCTTAAAGAAATGTTAATCAACATACCTTGTTGTGAGCAGCAGTCACGAGGTCCTTCAGGTCTTGGGCAGAGCCATGGTTGCTGTTCACACCATACAGGTCCGTGGCCCAGTAGCCGTGATATCCACCATCGGAGTCTGTAGAGTAGATGTTAGTCACCACTCCATATATAGGAAGGCCTTGGTAGGACTGAGCAACTAGGAAGCATGAGTGTGGTTTCTTGAACTTACTTTTGACAACGGGTGTGATCCAAATAGCGTCAAAGCCCATGCCCTTGATATAATCGAGCTTGCCCTGAATTCCCTTCCATGTTCCTCCACAGTAGTTTCCAAGGTTTCCGCAAGAGCCGCCACCAGTGTCATCCGCGGAACGGGCGATTCGATCAGTCAGTGCAAAATAAATATTGCGAGACTTCCATGCAGCAGCATTTCCGGCAAGTGCCAGTGCCGGAAGCTGCACAGCGGCGAGGAGAGCGGTGAGAAACTTCATGGCGATTGTTGTTCGACGGCAGGAAAATGAAGGTTCTTGGGATCAAACCCCGGTTTGGAAAATTCCGTTCAATGGTTCTGTCGGAGTTCTCTGCCTTGACGAGAAAAGTCTGGACACAAGGAACGGCGGCGATGGCATACATATACACGAGCCCGTCTGTGAGGCTTGCCTCTGTTTCTGACATCTCACGAGCTATGTCTGTTGATGCTCGGTCCGACCACTCTCTGTGTTTTCCAGATTATGATGTGTTAAAACAATAGTTCTTGCTCTCTCCGGTCACGAGCTCTGTTAGACTCCGAGATGTCTTGGAATGGTACCACAGAAAGGCGGCTTTCTCCCTTCAAAGCGCTCCGCACCGCCTCACGCTTCCCCACTCTCTCGGCATTTTATGGCAGTTCATTGCATGATCCGGGGGTTAAAACTCCGTTTCTTATGATCGTATTCCGAGTAAGGTAATACCGTAATGGCAAAGACGGCCCCGCATGGCACTTCCAGGTGGCTATCCGGGGGTGGAGTGGTTCTCGTGATAGAGTGTGCCGGACCGATGAATAACTATTCACTGAAAATTCTGGGGGGGGCAGCTGGTCAAATATCACGATCAATGCTTTAGGTGAGCGCTAATAGAGAGGTCTAGGCAGGAATGGACCGGGGAAAGTGGCGGCCAAGGAAGCCAAGCATCGTCGACTCGGCACAGACGGACTGGATTAGTCGTCAATGCGGCCAAGACGGGCCAAGACACCAAAACAACACACAAGTCAGCCCGATGAGAATTAAAGTTATAGAGTAGCCCGCTCCCCAAAAGCTCAAAACTATGACGATATGTTAAAATGCCTGATGCACATTCGGGGATTAAGTTCTTCATATGCCTCTTATTTTTAGTTCATGCTTGGTGTAGATCCGGAACGCTTGACTTAGATCGGGAGCTCTTGGTTTAATACGAGGAAACATTTTACCCCACACGGCTCACTCCCATGTGTGTAAGTGCAGTGGTACAAAATACATGTAGGGCTGCGGGGTCTCATCGCCGTTCTGGAAGTCTAGGCCTGGTCCATTTCAGGGGTCCGAGCCGCGAGTATTCGTTCCTGGATAACACCACGCATTCTTTCGTCCTGTGCTCCGAAATGAGGCCGGCGACTATTTGAATCGTGCATGCCTCTGCGGGGTATTATAGACAACCATTACTTACTCGCATGGAATACCCCGGGCATTGGCAAGTTGGGGTCTATCTCGGCGCGAGCCAGATGGCATACCCTGCCTTACAGTTGTCCAGTCGAGTTACATTCGCCCGCGTCAAATGATTGATATCAGCAGTCTTGCTTGTTCTTGAAGGCAACGATCGAGGAGGGAAAAGTGGTCGTCATGGACGCAAGAGAAGGCCATCAAGCTCAAATCACCTGAGCAATTACCCATCCCGCTCTCTCTGTCGTATTATTGAGGCCTCCACCTCATGGCTTATTTGATGGTATTAAGAACATTGCGAGTCGTCCAAGTGGTGGACATTGAGTGGGCTGCTGCAGAGCGCCCTGAAACGCAGTTTACCCACTTTCGTCACGCCACGTCCGTGAGAGATCAATGTTGGGGGCGGGTGACTCCGGTATCTTCCCCGTGTTAGACGCATGACCCGCGATACCTCCCCGTATATGTCTGTAAATTCGATGTGCTTTAATGCCTCCACGAGTACAATAACGAGCCGTCTATTGATGCTGCAGACTGTTTCTATCTAAGTTGATGACGTACATGTATTGAAATCATGTTGGCCTTTGAGTGCATCGATATATACATGTGCTTCCCGCGGCAACCATCAGAAACTGACTTTAAGAAGTTATATCACAGGTACAATCGAATGCTATTCTTGGTCATACTTATAAACCCGTCACTCCCAAACCCTCTGCCCCAAAGATTTTCCTTCATGGTTTTTATTTGCCGCGCGCTCCTCTGCTCGGGGTCTATGCGCAAAAATTCAGTAGATACGAGGCAACGATCTGCAGAAGACGCCAACATAACCCAATACGCCACATGGTACCTAAGATCTTCCTGTAGCCCGTGGACATCTGTGCCACCCCGATGGTACCAACCGTGGTGATCACATACGATTTAGACATAGTAGCACACTACTGTCCTGGTCCACTTCGGATCATCCCATCATTTCACAGTCCTCGCCCCATCAGGCCACTAGACAGGTGCCTCCAACACTGTTAGACTACAGTATATCCAGGGATGGGAACAAACGTGAGAAAGGCGAAGGGAGCTGTGCGAGCGAGGAAACTGCTACCTGGATCTTGAAGGGGAGAAGCCTTAATGCAGTATATCCGAAGGAGCAAAGACGGCATTGCATTACTCAAACATCTCTCTACGTGCATCGAGTCATGGTTTGCTTTCTTAATCGAGGAAGGGTGCATAAATGTAACCTAGGCCTGCCGGATACTCCAAGAGGTATCAGGTTCCTCGATCCGGTACATTGTACACTGGCACGCCGTCGTCCCGCTTGCTGTAACGACAGTGTCAGAAGTACATCTGTCGGACCTCGCATAAAGAGCTGTCTTCTTTAAACACCAAGTCGTTCCTCTTCCTCGCATAATTCTGCCTCTCAGGAACGCCTCGTGGCGTCTTTCCTCCGAAGTTCCCGGTCGCGTATTTGGTGGGCTCTAGGCGTGTGGTCCATGATGGAGACAGACAGTACTTCTTACTGTCAGCTTAATGTCCACGCGCTGATTCTGATCTCGCATGAACGAGGAGGCTGTATGAATGTCCCATTCTACAACTGGATTTATTGCTTCGTAACGGTCGTTGAATTAGCGCTCAAACGTTCAAGGTATGCTCAAGACGGAAAGCCTATGACCTGTACGGAGACTTCACGAGCCTAGATGCAGCGCAAACAGCCACTGTGTAGTTATCAGTGAACTAGATTACCTACGTATTAGCTATAGTGGCACAGAGGCGTTCAGTGTGAAGTTAAGCGTCCCATAATCGTTGTGGTGCGATGGGTGGCACTAAATGATTCAGCTGAGCCACTCCGCAATAGGTAGAGAAGAGCCTGGAGATGGCGTGAAAAGTTCATGGTTCTACAAGCGATGTCTCATTCTAATCGTGCTTAGCGATTTTTGAGCTGCGAGTATAATTCTGAAAATGCTTACTTTTGATAACTCATAAACGGAGTGGCCATCTACGGCACCATCTCCGTCCACGTCGAGGACCCGAAGAGGGTAACGAAGGCACAAGCTACATTGATGACACAGATGGCACACAAACCCAGTGAATGGAAGCTTAAGGGTCATAGATCTACACGTGAAGGTATTATCATCACAATATTTCGCGCTTAAAATCAACGTGACACTTGGATCTTCGCACATGGGTACACTTAATATCACAATAATCGACGCAATACACCGTAGAATGAGCAATGATTTCTTTCGACGTTTCTTCTTCGTTTATACTTGATGTGTTCATTTTTCTTGATTCTCTTTGATATAAACACGTATGCTTTCTGTGTGTCGTGTGGCCTCGTGTGCTCGTTGAGGCCGGGTTCTAGTAGCTTACCCTGTAATAGAAATTGGTGAATGGCACAGAAAGCTTACCATCCGGAATGTTGCAGATACAGAAAGGTGTCAATCTACATGTACTTGTAAAGCTCGAAAAAATACAGGTTATTCTCTAGATTTCACCTACTGTTTCGCGAGTGATATCAAGTTCTGGATTTGGAGATAGGACGGGTTGTACACGTGTAACATGGTCATATACTTGGCATCATCACGATCTTTCAATTTAGAACTCAACGTTCTTGCTCCGCAAGGTACCAAAATTGAGTTGATACAGGGATATATCTATGCAATCGTATATTATATGGCACAAAGCCATCTCATCGGAAGGATACGTTTCACCATGTATGCGATGCGACTTTCTTGTCACAGGCTGGCGCACACAGGAAATCTGATGAGTTCAATGACATGAAGCATGGCAGAATCAGGAACTCGCCTAATCCCCGTCCGCTTCTACCACAATACTCTTGTGTCCATGCTCGTATACTTTCATCGAGGGGAGTCATTATTTGACTGAACGCTACAGTTACGCTACCCCAACAATGGAGGAATGCCATGGCGGACCCGCCCAAAGGTGTCAAGCCACCGAAGGAAATGGGGGTCAATGGCTTGGTGCGGATAGCTAGAGTGTTAATAACGTCCACAGATCTCTTTGGTCCTACCCCCAGTGAATACATTGTTGGCCATAGTAATACTAGCTAGTCGTGTGGTTCAAGCCACTTGGCAGACAATCTCCGTTGCGACCTGGGGGCCGATTTACAGTAATTGGGACGAGTGCGCAAGTGACGCCAGAATCTATTATGAACCGGCAGTCAAATAATATGGGATAAAATTGGGGTTAATACGGCACATACTTTGTGTTATTACTGGCAAAAATCCATGCACTCCAACTTAACCGATATACTTCTTGACTCCGTAGGCAAACAGGGTCGGCCTTGGACTCTCGAGTAGACCCTATAGTACGGAGTACCAAGCCGTTTATCGCGCAATATTCACCATCTGCCAAACATACCAGGAAATACGAGGTGGTTGTAGTCGTACGAGCCCGAGAATACGGCAGGTATTGCAACCCCTGGAGAAGAGAAATCTACTTGAGATGCAATACTACATACTCACGTTGAAAACCAGGGGGTGGGGGTGTTGTACACACGAAAACCGAAGCATTACGACGCAATCATAATGCTGCACATTTACTCCGCGTGGCTGGTTGGTTGGTGGTTGGTATCGCTAGGCACTTCAAACGCGTGGGTGCCCCACACCAGCGGAAGAACCAACTGCCAATTATGCAGTTGCCCGTTTGTCGGAACGGATCCTGAAAGCCACCCTGCAACCGTCCAACCAACAAGACTTATGTCCAACCAACGGCACTTATGCAACGCTGGCCTGTCTTCTAACTGCCGCACGTTCCCGTGAATTGAGAATAAAATCGAAAGATAAATCATGCGGTGTACTGAATCGTTACCCCTGTCGCCCGAGTCGGTCGAAAATTGCTTCGCGAGTCATGCTTTGTACACTCAGGTGGTGAGGGGAGGCGGCAGTGTGATGTAGTTTTCAACCCTACGATCCATAATGGTAATGATATCGCGCCTATCACTATCAGTCAAGCAGGTTGGCAGGCAAACAAGCAGGGTACGACTAATGACGTGGATTGGAAATCTGCAGCGGTCACTCCACACGTACTTATTTTCTAGTATCCAAGAGAGAAAACTCCATTTGCCACCAACTCCACGTCCACTTGCCGGGTCAAGCGGGCATACCAGTACTCGGTACTCCGTAGGCCAAGGCCACGAGTCCGCGACGCAAGGGATGTCAACAAGGCCCTGTGCGAGGCGACCCGCTTGCCAATTGGGGAAGTACTAAGGGCCGGGTAACGGTGGAGCCTGCACAACTGTCAAGTTGACAGAATGTGGAAAGCCGGCAAGTCCGTACTCGTATTTATCCGTACTTCGTACGAGTATTTCGTACAAAGGATGGGAGACCAAGAGCCCATAAGCAAGTAAAGGACGATCTATTGAGATCCTTCGTTGGGCCCGGCCCAATGTCTCTATGAACACTGCATACTCCGTACAGTTGCAATCCTTTTCCCGAACATAATATTGTGCTACCTGACATCAACCTACATGTAGGCTAATATGCCCGGGAAACTATATGTATACAACCGTCGTTTATCCGTCCCGGAACGGTCCCGGAGTGTTTCAAGGGTGTGCAACCCCTTCCATGAGTACTCGTCGACCCGGCTTTTCGTCATGCAGTTACAATAGACTCTTCTGGCAATAGGCATTACCTGTCTACGACTCCTACCCGCAGAGAGCCCCATCCATTATCGTAGTAACTTCAATGTTGGTAATCTCTGAACAGTACATACTGCGTGTGCGCGGATGAGACCGGGAATTGTGTCTTTAAGCCAGGAGCTGTCGCACGCCACAAAAGCCCGAAGGTAGGCACGATTCGTCGTCCCAATCTTGCGAGTCAGGCAAGTTCTTTGGTAGGGATCTCTGTTGCCGGCCATCCTAGGAGCCCACAAAGGTCCCCACCCTCTATGCAGGGGTTTGGGGAGGCGCAATTGAAGAGCATTTGCCGTGACCAGCGACCGTATGTCTACGACGTGTCGTATTCCACTACACTGCATCAGAGCCCTGACCTGTCGAATTCTTGAACATCCTAGCTAACCATACCACTGGCAACGTTGCCAAACGCGCAAGACAGTTTGCAGCAACCCTTGGGGCGCGACTGTACACCTACGTTGGCTGCCAAGGCTTTGAAGCCGTGGCACCCATATCAACCAGTCCTATCCTAGCTGTTGCCGCTGTGTCGGGAAACCGCCGTATTGGAAACTTGGTTGTCGATGCAGATTGGGGGCCCAAATGGACGGATATGCCTTGCACATCACTGTGCTCGAACATGCCGCGGTTGCATTGATTTTCTCTGTATTTCACGATGAAGGATGTAATAATATCCTATGAGGCAGACTTTGAAACGCCCCAGCAATGCTCGCCCCCACGTTATTCAGTCCCTGCTCCCTCCGAGGTGAGCGTAACCGCTGCCGCCGATAGTCTTGAGCTTAACGCTGTTGCTCCTCGGCTTGGAATCCGGCTTGTTGGCACTGCGGCTGCGGCTGCTTCCAAGTGTAAATGCCCTAGGGAGAAGCTTGGTAAAGAAGTGGCGCATGAACGGCATATTGCCGTTGATGATCCCCAGCTCAGGCTCCAGGACGGTCCACATAAGCCCAGAGGGTAAAGTCCATGTTGGGTCCGTAAACGATATGATCATGAGCGAGTGGAGGCGGACAAAGGAGATGGCGGTAATACTGTTTGGCACATTGGTAAGTGACTGAACTTGGACCAAGACGATGACGAGTATTGGCACTTACAAGATTCCAAGGCTAAAGACGACAAGGAGGCCGATCTTTTGGCCAATGGGCATTTTGAGGCCCCAAATGGAAGGTAGGGGCAATGAAAGGAGCAACAGATCGGTAACAATGTTCATGGCTCCGGCGCTGATATAGACGGCATTTCGGTTACCACAGACGCCTCCCGGCACTGTTGTATCCCAGTTGAAGGCCAGTGGGCGGCAAATCAGAAAAGTCTCGAGCACAACCGATACCATCCACATACAGATGATAGCGCCGGTGATCCGTAGACAGAGCTTGTGAAATCCTGTCAAAACAAACGTCCGCTGGTAGAACGCCAGGACCGATAGTTTGATAAACATGATCGTTATTCCGTAAAGGGCCTCGAAGGGCAGGATCAGTTTGAGAGTGACGACGGCGGCAGCAGGATCGATGGCGGCAACGTCTGTCAAGTGCCGGCCGGTGCCACCACGGGTAACGCAGGCCCACTGGATGCCAAGCGAGACAAAGGTCAACAGCATCCCAATTGTCATACTGAGCTCTTGGAAATGAGGCTTGAGACCGCGTGAATAGACGACATAGTAGCGACCAATGAGGGTGATGAGTGCGAGGATACCAAAGAGCGTGGTGACTATCAGGGGATCGCGAGTATTGGTAGTGTCGACGGCGAAGACCGTCATGATGGCGAGTCGGTCAATGGAAACGAACGACTGGAAACAAGCGAGTGTATAGATGCAAGATAGACAACAGTAAGTTCTTAACAAATTGAAGGCCTATGGTCAGTATATAGAGACGCAAAGAGATACCGAAAAGGGGTCACGACCAACAGGACCAGGCAACCGGACCTAGTGATGGTTTTGACATTTTTGTGACACTGTCACGCTATGGGCAGTATTTGAGTGCACGCACAGTGATGTGTCCGACTGTCTTATTACTTTGTAACATGGCCATGGCCCCTACTCCGTGGTTGTATATTTCCGGCCGGTCGAGCCCCACTGTAATTGCCGGAAACTGGTTCTTGGGTTATTGGCCGTTGGCCCGCCCTCCGGTATTCCCCTTGTAACGTCGCATTGTTGATCCGTGCATGCCTGCCATGCATTAATATACGTAGTATCCTGTGGGATATGAGTATCAGGTTTTTGACGGACGATATTCGAGTACTGACATGCAACTGCCTCGATAACATGTGGTGGGGTGTACTTGTGGGATTTACCAAATCCGGGAAAGGTGTGCGTAGACTGGGCTAAATGAGAGCCTTGCCCCTGGTCAGAGAGGGGCACTGTCGGTGAATATGACGAGTGTAGGTACTCCCCAGCGGTGTGTATTTATCCCCATTTCATCGTCCGATTTATAAGAGCGATAGATGCTGCTGTTTATCATACAGTGGTAGAGACGAACCATCCTCGTATTCTGTTCTGCCCCTGTCTTAACGGATATCCTTCCCACTTACTCCCTGAACCCCCCTTCAACTTGTCTGGATTCGAATACTACACCATGGGCAAGGACTTCACATCGACTGCGGGCCTCGATGCCGAGAAGTACGACTTTGTTGTCATTGGTGGTGGCTTGTCCGGACTTGTAGTAGCCTCCCGCTTGACTGAGAACCCCAACATCCAAGTCCTGGTCCTCGAGGCTGGGGCTGATCGCCGTGATGATCCGCGAGTGAGCTGCCAGGGCCTTGCGGTCGGAACCTACTTCAACCCGGACTTCGATTGGTGCATCTCCTCCGTGCCCCAGGTATGTAATGGAGAGCATATGGCAAGTACACCTGCCTCTAGCTAACATCCACACAGCCTGGCTTGAACAACCGCCCCCTCGGACAGCCGCTTGGGAAGACTCTTGGCGGCTCATCTGCGTAAGTCAACCTTTGGATATGTTCATCATGTTCCATAACTCTGACATGTTATCTCTTTCACAGAATCAACCTGGGTATGGTCATTTACCCCGCTCGCCACGACTTCGATGCCTGGGAGAAGCTGGGAAACAAGGGTTGGGGATTTGATTCCATCGCGCCTTATCTCAAGAAGTTCCACACATACACACCACCCTCTGCCGAAGCCCAGGAGGATCTGCAGCTTGGTTTCCAGAAGCCTGAGAACCAGGGCACGTCCGGTCCTATTCACGTTTCCTATGGAAGCGGCACAAGCTACCCGCCATTCAGCAGCGCGTGGCCCCGTGCCTGGGCCAAGGCCACTCGTGCCGTTACCGGCGACCCCATTACCGGTCACATCAATGGTGCATTCAACAACCCGGCCACGCTAAACCCGACTACATTTGAGCGTAGCCATGCTGGCACGGGATACTTGACACCCGAGGTCGAAGCACGTCCCAACCTGCGCGTTGTTACTGAGGCCCTGGTGACTAAGATCATCGTGCAAACCACCAGCGGAAAGCCCAAGGCAACTGGGGTTGAATTCAAGTCGAAAGACGGCAGCATTGCAAGCATCACCGCAAGTCATGAGGTCGTTCTCGCTGCCGGTGCTGTTAAGACACCTCAGCTTCTCGAGCTTTCTGGTATCGGTCAAAAATCCCTGCTTGACAAGCATGGTGTTCCCTGCCACGTCGACAACCCGAACGTAGGCGAGAATGTCCAAGACCATGGCTTCGTTGCCTTGACCTGGGAGGTGGTCGACCCCATGACCTCGGCTGACGGAATGCGCGACCCGGCTGTGGCGCAGATGGCTGTCGAAGCGTTCGCCAAGGCCAAGGCAGGCCCGCTGACCACTCACGCACTGGCTTCAGGTTTCCTGCCCTTGATGAATGAAGACTTCTCTGCATCTTCGGCCGAGGCCCTGTTGCCCGAGTTTCTGGACAGCAAATCATCTGGAACGCCCGCCGGTCGCGCCCGCCAGTATGCCATTCTTCGTGAAACGCTGGCAAACCCCGAGAACCCGAGTGCTCAGTACACACTGGCTCCCTTCCAGATAACCCCCAGCATGACAGAGCCATCTCCCCAGGTAACCTTTGCCTTTGCCGAAGACGGCTTCTACGCCTCAATGGTCTCGGTACTCAGCCGGCCCTTCAGCCGTGGAAACACGCACATTGCATCGGGTAACCCCGAGGACAAGCCTCGGTTCGACCCACAGACCATGACGCACCCGCTGGACTTGGAACTTCATGCACGCCACACACTGTGCCTTGAGGCGCTTCGTGACACAAGCCCGCTGAAGGAGCTGTTCAAGGAGGACGGTAGGAGGTTGCACAACAATGGTAAGCGACTCACCACGTTGGAGGAGGCCAAGGAGGTTGTCCGGAATCGGTTCACGCCTCACTACCACGTATGTGGCACGGCAGCCATGTTGCCTCGGGAAGATGGCGGCGTTGTGGATTCGTCCCTACATGTATATGGTGTGGATGGCTTGCGCATTGTGGACGCCAGTGTTTTCCCACTGATCCCCCAGGGCAACATCCAGGCCGATGTGTATGCTGTTGCAGAGAGAGCGGCCGAAATTCTCGCCGAAGGGTTCAAAGGCACGTCTTCGTAAACAGGCTGAAGGAATTGCGGTAGAATTGTAGAATTCAGGACCCATATCTTCTTGCGTGAGGGCTCCAAAATAAAGCTCGTAACTTACATGTTGTATAGAAAAAGACATGTGCATGTGATATGTAAACACTAAGGAGTGCACTACTTTACATTACTACCCCCTAATAATGTAGATGAGTTTAATATATGAAATAGTTAGGTTTACTATATATATAGACGGCCCTGTATATCCGGATCCAGGTTTTTTATAGTCGACATAACAGTTTGATCTAATAAAGTGGCGGCCTATATACATAGACCAGGGCGGTTAATTCGTTTTTCTACGTACTCCCTCTTTTACCTCTCTATATACGATAAAATAGTTATTCAATGTGACGGTTGGGTCAACTCTGTGCTATAGGGTAGCCAGAGATGATGTCGGTTTTATGTTAGCGAGGCCGCTAGGGTGTCGGTTGAGCAATGTGCAGTTATAGTCGCAGGTGCTTAATATTAGGAACTGGTTTAATAGAAGCGTTAACTATATTATTAATAGCTAGGTAAAGGCTATACATGCTAAAGAAGTTAGGTAACTATATACCAGGAGGATCACGGTAGTCGCAGGGCGCTAGGGCCGTGATCGTAGTGATCTGGTTCATAAGGCTCATCGGGATCACGATAGTGATCCTAGTAAGGGCGGTGATCCAAGGTAACGGGGCGTAGTCGACTAGAGGGAAAAGGTAGGGTCTATTTGTAGGCACGTGACCGTGGCTATATCAGGCGGCCATGCGGTCGCGTGGTTATAACAACTCTTCCCTTCATCATCATCATCATCATCGGGAACGGCTAGATTGACTCAATTTGAGAAGCTTTGAAGCCCTTTGACTGTCATTGTGATCCCTCTTAATCTCTTCTGTAGAGGTAAGTACGTTCCTCGACTTGCCAGATCCGTGCAGACATGCGGGCAGCACGAGCAACCACGCCCGAAGAAGCCATGTCAGAAATGTAAGCTTTGCGGGGGAAATCCCGCGCTGTACAACTGCAGTCTCTGCGGAGCTGCCCCCCCGAGACTGACAACAACAAGTCAATATTAACAACCGTTGGAGGGGACGGCTCACGAATGTTATGGAATGAACGTCTGAAGTTGAGGAACCTCAAGAGTGTCGCTGTGCCCCTATCAAACCGTAACTCCCCGAGTCGTCCAATTTGTCGACCACTGCAACACACATGTAATCCCCACGGCGCCCGACAGGTCAAAGAAAGGAGGGACGATGACCGAGTGAACGAATGACATCTAGTGTATCACGGGGTGAAAAATGCCAATAGGGCCTGCCACGATCTGTCCTGACAGTAGCCAAATCGCGCAATGCTCGTAATAGTACCTTTATACGTCACACGTGATTGCCGCGGTTCCCAATTCCTGCTTTATTCCCCTTTGCCTCTTGCCTTCCTGCCTTGGCCCATCTTAACTCATTCCTTTCTGTTTTATTCTATACATGGGCCTTCATACCTCATGCATGCTGTGATTGCCCGTCTTGTACCTTCCTGCCTTGTGTCCTCTTGGAATAGGTTTAGTGTCACTTTCATAAGAGATATCGCCACCTCTTACCGCCCACCAAGCTGATTCAAGAGCCGATTTTGAAATCTTGGTCCTCTTAAAAGCCGGGTCAGTAATTCCGTGTAGATAAGGGCATTAGTAATCCTGATGCTATGAGAAACGTCCAATACTCCGCAGTAACCGAGGCAAGCGATTTTTCGGCCGTATCATTAGCATCCCATTCCGCCTTAGTCACGTGCATCTGGATATAATGTAAGGCGATAGGTTCGGCGAAAAGCCCATCATTGCTGATATTCATATCGAAGACCACACCCCCCTCACTGCATGCGGCCTATCAAGAATCGCAATGAGCAATCGGCGAACTCATGTCCGTCGCGCAAACGTGACAGCATGCCAAAGATGCAAAGCTCGAAAACAGCGGTGCGATCAGAACCTTCCAGCATGTCTGTCATGTTCTCGAGCAGGAGTGACATGCGTCAGCCTCGATTATGACGGGAGGGCCACACCTCGAAGGTAATTTCCCCTGTCTAGGTCTTACTGTCAACATTCATCTTGAGCCTTGCTGTAAAAATAGAGCCTTTCAGTAAAATACGGATCCTAGCTAATCTCTCACCCGTAGCTATATCCAGAACCTCGAGGACCGCGTTGCAGAGCTCGAATCCATGCTGATATCTCATGGGATCGCAACCACTCCCTCAACTGTTTCCAATGGTGCGCCGAAGTCACACGACCAGAGATGTAACCCCCTGGGAACCGCACATGAGGACGATGGCCCCGACTCCTCCCCAGACAATCGAGGCCTGCCCCTTCTGAAAGCCCTTCTTCCTGACCCACGAGTCGTGACAGACGGCGGTTATCACGATTTACTCAGGGACATTCCACCATCGGGGCCGCCAAAGCTCCCCGCAGAGTCGACGTCTCGGCAACTTGCCAATACGTATTTTGAACACTCCAACTTCTTTTCCCCCGTACTACACCAGGAGACCTTCGAGTCGATACTGAGTGCCTTGTACGCCACAGGAGGCTGGGGGGCCCAGGGCCAGCGAGACAAGTTCCGGGTCTTCATGGTGCTGGCCATAGCCATTCGCTTGGTGAACCGAACAGACACGACATTGCCGACGACGGGATCAGAGGCCTTTTTTTCGTCTGCCATGACCACCTTCACCGACCAGATAGGAAAGTCCTGGCTAAGCAATCTTGACCACCTCCAACATCTACTTTTGATTGTGCAGTACGCCATGTTTTCCTCCAACACCTCCATTGCGTGGCACTTTATCGGATCGGCCACGAGGCTGTCCATCGAGCTGGGCCTCCATGCCGAAGGGAAGCAGAATTCCTGGTCAACGGAAGTATACGAGGGTCGCGGACAAGCCATAGCTGCGGATGCGCTGATCGACACGAAGCGCCGCTTGTTCTGGTCCGTCTATGTTCTTGAAACCAATCTATGCACTATCCTGAACTGGCCTCGTTCTATCCCCGACGAGGCCATCAGCACTCCTCTCCCGACCGATGAGCTCTCGCTCGCCTCCGCAAACCATAGCGTGCGCTTCCGTCAACTCGAGTCGGAGATATACCAGACAATCCATTTCAAACCCCCCATCGATGGTGTCAAGCTGGACTATCGAGCTTGGAGGGAGAGCATGAAGACCAGACTCTTCAGATGGCATGCCGACACGCCGTCTTTGAATCCCGAGTCCAAATTCGCACCACGGGGCTTTTTTGACGCGAGCCTCTATATCTGCCTCGTTCAGATCTTCGCTCCGTCGTCTCAAAACCCCCTGATAACACAGGAGGAAGTGGCTCAGTTATCGCAGCATGCTTGCAAGTCCATCGAGCTATATCACGAGCACTTCAAGGAGGGTCGACTTCGCTTCTACTGGCGGACCGTCTACAATCTCTTCCACTGCGGGCTGGCCCTGGTAGATTGCATTAGGAGAAGGCTACCCTCGTGCGACAAGACGGATCTGAATGACATGAAGCGCCACGTTACCATATGCTCTACTGTACTGTGGGCAATGGTCGAGAGATATCCTCCAGGATACATATTCAGAGATCGATTCGATGAGCTCGCAGCATCTGTCCGAAGCAACACACAGTTGACTTCTGTACAATCTGAATCTACACCTCATGACATGCTCGAGATCGACCTCTTTTCTTCTCTCGATGAGGTTGCCATCTTCGGGTGGGGGACAACAACGCCCCCCGACCTTGGTATGTGGGATGCTGTGGGATAAAGACGCTGGAAAGCATGGACCTGCAAAAGAAAAGAGAGAAATAAAAACAAAATTCAATTCTTGATTATTTTTCCTTGTCCCCCGCATTGATTACATTCCTTTCAGCGGATCCGGAGGGGCTGGATCAGACCTGAGGCTCTTTTCGAACTCGGTCCTCAACTTCAAGACTGGCTGCACCACCCAGGTGTTGTAGGGCAAAATGTCGGTCTCTTCCTTGGGGTCGCGCATCAGGTTGAAAAGGTACGGTGACTCAAGAGGACCAGACGATTCGTTGACCCTTGGTTCCCACACAAAGTGCATCTTCCAGTCCTTCCACTTGATAGCACGCAGGCTGTCCTTGATATAAAACGGAAAGCCTGCTCTCCGCGACTGATTCACCGACGGGTCTCTGAAGAATTCCAACTGACTGATGCCGTCGATGGGACGGTCCGCGGGAATCTCACAGCGGGCCATCTCCAAGATGGTAGAGAATATGTCCGTCACATGGACAATATCATTGGATGTGACGTTTCCGGGCACCTGGCCGGGCCACCGGATGATAAACGGGACCCTGAGGCTCCCTTCCATGGCAGTATGGTAAGTTCCCGTCCATGGACCGGCCGTTCCTCGATACGGCGGCCGGAACTCGGGCCCGTTGTCCGAAGCAAAGATGAAGACGGTGTTGTCCCGCATGCCAAGGGCGTCAATATGATCAATCACCTGCCCGACACGGTAGTCCATCTCGGCCATTGAGTCGGCAAAATCGCCATTGTTGGTCTTTTTCGCAAAGTCGGGATGAGGGAGGGTCGGGAAGTGAAGATGGACAAGCGGGTGGTAGAGAAAGAAGGGCTTCCCCGCCTCGGCCTGTCTCGACAGCCAGTCCTTGGATTGCTCGACGAGCATTTCGTCTATCAGCCTCCTCTTGTCGAGGTCGTAGATACATACATTCTCGGATCTCTGCCCAGCTAATCCTCTCATGATATAGGGCAACTCGGCCACCTCAGGGTCGTATCCCAGCGCCGACGTAAACTGACTCTCGTCTGTGGTTCGCGGGATGCCGAACCACTCGTCAAAGCCTCGGTCGGAAGGGTACCGCCCCTCAATGTCGCCGAGATGCCACTTTCCGTGGTGTGCCGTCGCATATCCCTGCACTTTCAGGGACTCGGGTAATGTTCTCTCCCACTCCGTCAGCCCCTGCGGAAAGCCCGCGGGCACCGACTGGCGACAACCCGTGCGGATGGGGTGGCGACCGGTCATGAGGGCCGACCGGGTCGGTACACAATCGCTCTCGACATTGAAGTTGTGAAGTAAGAGGCCTTCGGTGGCTAGTTGGTCGATTCGAGGCGTCGCTGCGCCACGCAACTTGCCTCCGCCGTAACAGCCAAGCTCGCCCCAGCCAAGGTTGTCCGCAAGGACCAGAACAATGTTGGGCTGCGAGGGATCCGTTGACATTTTGATGAAATGTTGACTTGTCGTTCAAAAGGCCAGTATCGTCCGCGTATATATGTAAAGAAAGCAAGTGGCTAGATTGTATCGTCTCGATGGGGTTGATGGCGGGCTCTGGCTCCGGGGTAGCTCCACTTCGTCGCTCATCGCCGTCGCTGACCTCCGTACCGTCGCTGACCTCCGTACCGTCGCTGACCTCCGTACCATCGTTCACGTCCGACTCGAGACCCGCCACAGACCTCGGCTCTTATCTCATCTTGCATGATTGGCAATGCCACTCCTACGACCCTGAAATGGGCTATATGAAAGGTCGAGAGCATTCATTCAAAAGGAACGGGGACATGGCTCTGGCGACGACCTTGCAGCCGTTATATCAACTGCCTTGTTTGTTGCTGCCTGTGGCGCCGTCCCATTCCTTCATTTGTGGCACTGCGATTTTAGCTATTCTCCTATCAACATGGATCCAGTCTTGAAAATTGAAGAGAAAGCTGCCCAGCGCCAACAGTCGGGTCCAGATTCTGTCCGGGATGGACAGTCTAGGGAGACGTGGACAAGCGCCGAAGAGAGGGTTGTGGTCCGGAAGTAAGTAAGCTACTGGCAGGAAGGCGGAATCACACGACCCAAGTGCTAATGATTTTCCTTCTCAATCTCAGGCTCGACCTTACGGTACTTCCCATTCTTGTACTGGGATTCTTTGCTCTGCAACTGGACCGCAGCAACATCAGCAATGCCATCACCGACAGCTTCAAAGAAGACGTGGGCATAAGCTCCCATGAGGTGAACCTGGGATCTCAAATCATGGCCATAGGTGTCGTCGTTGCCATGATACCCTCCAACATTGCCCTTCAGAGACTCGGGGCTTCCAGGTGGCTGACGGGCCTCATCTTTGTCTGGGGACTCGTTGCCCTGGCGCAGGCCTGGATCGACAACGTCGACTCCTTCTTTGTGACGCGCTTCATCATCGGCTTCTTCGAGGCAGGGTATATCCCCGGCGCGCAATACATGCTGGCCCTGTTCTACAGGGAGAAGGAGCTGGCCTTGAGGACAAGCATCTTCTACTTTGGAAACTACCTGTCCATAGCCTTGGGATCCTTGATTGCCGCCGGCGTCTTCAAGATGAGTGGTGTAGCCAACCTTGCTGGATGGCAATGGCTCTTTATACGTAAGACTTACTCGCCGCCCCTTTCCAAGATTCACGGCTAATCTCGGTATTATAAGTCGAGGGGTCATTTACCCTCCTCGTGGCCTGTCTCTTTGTCGCCCTCCTCCCCCAATCACCCGCCATGACGCGGCCGGTCCACGGCGGTTTCGACGTCTTTAGCGACGACCAAAGAAGGATCCTGCAAGGTCGCGTCGTTTGCGAGGATATCTCCAAGGCTGAGGCGAAAGCCCGTATCACAGTCAAAAACCTTCTCGAGGCTCTCGCCAACCCAAGGCTCTGGCTTCACATGCTCCTCAACCTGGCCGCCATGACACCCAAGGGCGGGCTGCAGCTCTACGGTCCCACCATCATCCAGGCCCTTGGCTTCGACAAGATCAAGGCCAACCTTTTGAATTCTGTCAGCAGCTTTCTTGTCATCATTCTCAGCATCATCATCTCAGCACTCTCGGATGTGACGCGCCTCAGGGGCCCCTGGTGCATCGTCGCATACCTCTGGAGTATTATCTTTGGTGCTGCCCTCTTTGGCAGCGTTACGGATGGCAAATGGATCAGCTACGCCCTCTTCACCTTGCTGAATGGGGGCAATGCCCTTGCACAGGGCCTCAATGATGCTTGGCTCAATATCAATGCCCGGTCTGCCCATCAGCGAAGCATTGGCCTTGCCCTGGCTGTCATTGGGAGTAACCTTGGTGGAGTGGCAGGCCCTCCGCTGTTCCGGGAGAGCGACGCCCCAAAGTACACCCACGGCTTTCTTGCCGTCATTCTACTATATATAGCGGCCATTCCATTGACCTTGGCCATTATGTGGGTGTACTGGAGGGATAACAAAAAGCTAGACAAGGCGAGTCAATATGATGAGGCTAATTCTGGCGAACCGGCCCATTATAACTTTAGGTATCAGTTATAGATAGAATGACCTGGCCTGTATGCTGCAATGCTTTATTAAATAAAGCACTGTTTTGCCCTACTACTAACCTATATGTGTTACGGCCCATTCTGCGACCTTTACGATATACCCTACTTTACCCCGTGACCCCTATCTTACTCATTACTATGCTTACTTATACTAACCCCGCGATTATTGCGATTATTAATAATTATAATAATTAGCCTATTGCGATTATTATATTTTATAATGATTACCCCTCCGCGATTATTGCATTTCCTAATGATCGCCTAGTATATAGCTAACTCATTTCTTATAGTATAGACAGTCTCTACTAGCTATTAATAATATAGTTAACGCTTCTATTAAACTAGTTCCTAATACTAAGTACCTATGACTATAACTATATATTACTTAACCGATACCCTAACGGCCTGACCTATATGCCGCGATGCTTTATTAAATAAAGCACTATTTTGCCCCACTACGCTAGTGCAGACCGGGGTAGAAAGCACTATCGTATTCGTAAGTAGAAAGCACTAGACTTTTTGCAGGTAAAATAGATTAAATATAGATATATCGATTTATTATAACGGGATCTATACTATATATTCATTTTAGAGTCTAAAATGCAGGATTGCGACTAGTATTCTAGTTCTTATAATTACCCTTTTAGGCAGTTAGACAGAACCTAGATCGTAAGGGCCCTATA
>FYEU01000264.1:0-22736 GCA_900188575.1 Geosmithia putterillii | reverse complement strand
TCGTATTCTTCTTCGTATACTTCGATGTGTAGTTGCTGTTTAGCGTTTCGTGGTGCTGGTTCGAGTAGTGAGATATGAAAAACGGGGTGCATCCTCATGGTTGAGGGTAGTGACAGTCTGTAGTTGGTGTCTGAAATTGTTTCTTCGACTTTGAATGGTCCAATCTTTTTGAAGTCGAGTTTTGCACTTGGTCGTGCGGTGGTGAAGTTTCGTCTGAGCAGGTAGACCATGTCTCCTCTCTTAAAGGTTGGTCCCTTCAACCTTTTGGTGTTGTAGTATCTTGCCATTCTTTTGCGTACAAATGAAAGTTCTTTCCGCATGTGGGAGTGTAGTGACCGTAGTTGGTCTGCGTCGAGCATCGCTTTCTCTGCCAGTGGTCCTGGTAGTGGTGTTCGGTGTGCTTCTGGGTTGAATCCGTAGTTTGCGTACATTGGTGTGATCTGGGTTGATTCGGCGATGGAGCTGTTGTAAGCGAGTTGAGCCGTTGGTAGTTTGGTTACCCAATCGTTTTGTTCGTAGTTGATGTAGCAACGTAGGTATTGTTCCAGTGTTTGGTTGAGTCTTTCCGTTTGTCCGTCCGTTTGCGGGTGGTAGGCAGTGCTGAGTTTGTGTTTAAGGCCAAGCTGTGCCATGAGAGCTTGCCAAAATTTTGAAGCGAATGTGGTTCCTCTGTCTGAGATGATTTCTTCCGGTAGTCCATGATTGCTGACGATGATCCGTAGGAATGTGTATGCCAATTCTTCTGCGTTGGATGCTTCCTTGTATGGTATGAAGTACCCATACTTCGTGAGTCTGTCCGTGATAACGAATATGCTGTCGTAGGTGGCATTGGTCATTGGTTCCTTTGATGGTGGTAACTTGGTGATGTGATCGAATGCAATTGATTCCCATGGTCGTGATGGTACTGGTAGAGGTTTCAGTTCTCCGTAAGGTTTGTGTCGGGCTGCTTTGCTTCGTGCGCATTCTTCGCAGTCGTGGATAACGCTAGTGACGTCCCTTTTCATCCCAGGGTAGTCGAACGTTCTTCGGATCCTGTCGAGGGTTTTCCGGATTCCTTGGTGTCCTGATGTCGGGTGGTCATGGATGTCCTTGATGACTTCCGCTCGTAGTTCTGCTGGTAGCCAGATTCGGTTGTTCCAGGTTGGTGGTAGTCCTGGTGTGACATCTGCTGGGTAGTCTTCAGGTTTCCATTGTCGTGTGATCTCGATGATTTTGGAAGTGACCGTGGGGTCAGGTTCCACTTTGAACGTGAGGGTGTTCAGGTTTCTTTGTTCCAGGTTTCCTTTTTGATTTGTCTCGAGGAGTTGTCCTGATGTTTTGACTTCTTCGGTGTCGTAGTCTGGTCGTCTGCTTAGAGCATCTGCTCTTCCATTTTCCGTTCCTTTTCGATGGATGATTTCGTAGTCGAAGTCGGCAAGATATTCTGCGTATCTGAGTTGTCGCTTGCTGAGTTCTTGTGTTGTGGCGAAGTAGGCGATGTTCTTGTGATCCGTATACACTTTGACTTTGTGCTTGCTTCCTGTGAGGTAGTGTCGGAATTCCTTGAATGAGTTGACGATAGCGAGAAATTCTTTGTCGTATATTGGATAATTGAGTTCGGCGCCATGGAGCTTCTTCGAGTAGAAGGCAATAGGTCGTAGCCTTCCTTCGTTGTCTCGTTGTGCGATTTGTGCTCCTAAGGCAAAGTCCGAAGAGTCCGTTTCCAATTCCACTTGTCGTTCGGGGTCGAATGTAGCTAGTACCGTGTTCGAGGTGATAGCGTTTTTTAATTTGTCGAATGCTTGTTGGCAATTGTTTGTCCATTCAAATTCTTTCGTTCCTTTTGTGACGTCGGTGAGTGGTGTTGCGATTTTTCCAAAGTCTCGGATAAATCGTCGGTAGTAATTGGCGAATCCAGTGAAGGATTGGACGTCTTTGACGTTCTTGGGTATCGGCCAGTCGCGTACTGCTTCGATCTTTTTGGGATCCATTCTGATTTCGTTGGGGGTGATGATGTGTCCGAGAAATTCAACTTCCTGGACATGGAAATGGCATTTTTCGGGTTCAACGAGGAGTTTTGCATCTTGTAGCGTTTGAAGTACCTTGTGGACGTGTTCCTTATGTTCTTCAAGGTTCTCCGAGAAGATTAGGATGTCGTCCAGGTAGGCTACAACAAAGATGTCTAGGTACTCTCGTAGTACGCTGTTGATCATTCTTTGAAATGTAGCGGGAGCATTGGTAAGTCCGAAAGGCATTACCAAGTACTCAAATAGTCCAAACTTGGTGCGGAAGGCGGTTTTCCATTCGTCTCCTTTCTTGATTCGGATGAGATTGTAGGCTCCCTTGAGGTCAAGAGCCGTGAAGAACTTCTTGCCATGGAGTCTGTCTCTGAGTTCCGTGATGAGTGGGAGCGGCGTTCGGTCTTTGATTGTGACTTCGTTGAGTTGTCGATAGTCCACAACAAGCCGGAGTTTCCCATTCTTTTTTGGAACAAACATAACAGGGTATCCTGCTTCCGATTTGGATGTCCGAATGTAGCCTTTGCGCAGCATGTCGTTGACGTATTCGCGCAGTGTTTCAAGTTGCTTTTCGTTGAGGTTGTAGAGTTTGTGGAACCTGGTCGTGGTTCCTTCCTTCAGACAGATTTCGTGGTCCCATTTGCTGTGTAGTGGTAATCCGGTTTCGAGTTCTTCCTTGAACAGTTGTTGGTATTTCCGGTATTCCCTTGGGATGTTTGCCATACGGTCTTGCGTTGGCTTGGGCTGTTCTCCTTGTTGTTCTTCCAGTTGTTGGTTGATGGAGTAAAGATGTCGTGTGAGGAGTGAGATCGTTCGCTTGATCCTTTTGTCGTGTTTCATGCTTTGTTTGTGTCGTATTCCAGGTTGGTAATCCGTCGAGGTTTTTACCTTTGCTGTTGCCGTTGCCTTCGGCGTCGTGGCGTGAACGTCTCGCTTGTGGTCCTTCCGTGGATCCTCTCCATTGGCTGAGTCGTTTTGAAGCTTCTCTTCTGATCTTTCATGTCGTTGGAGCGCTGCGATGTCCTTTTTCCATCGTAGCTGGCCTGTGCGCCAATCGATCATGGGGTTACTTTCCACTAACCATGTGTGACCGAGAATCAGATCGTGTCCATGCAGGTCCATCACGTCGAAGACAACTGTTTCCTGATGTCCTTGGATCGTCATGTGGAGATGATCGGTCTCCTTGTCGATCTTCCCATCGTTGTAGTTGAAGGTTTCTCCTTCGACGTTGAAAAGCCTGTATGCCTCTTTCTTTTGATTCCATGGTAGCCGGTGTTGGTTAAGTACCGTGGGGGAGATGTAGTTTCCCATCGCACCACTATCCAATAGTGCTTGCATGCGATGTCCCTGGATCGTTACTTCCAGGACTGTCCTCAGGCCCGTATCTGTCGTGACGGCGCCTAGGGTCCTTGGGGTGCCCTCGTCATGCTGTGGCCCTATCACAGATGACGGTTGTCGTTTCCCTGGTTGGTCGCGGCGTTTTCTTGTTGTTCGTCGAGGTGGTTTTCTGCTTGTGTCTCGATTTTGTGGTCGTCGATCGGTGGTGTGATATGTTTCCGAATTTCGTTATACCAGTCTGCGTCCTTCTGATTTCCGGTGCGTGTTTGGAAGTTGAAACCACTTCGCGCCATCCTTGTGATCCTCCCATAGATCAGGTCTTTTTCGTCGCGATGGTAGTTGCATCCTTCGCAGTTGATGGCGTGGTCTTTTTCACATTTGTCGAGGCTGAGCGCGTTGAGTTGTCTTTGGACGTAGTTTCTCTGATATTCGCGGATGTGGTGTTGGCAGTTTGTGCACGCAGTGTCGGTAGTTCCGCAATGTCTCTGGAAACCGTTGTGTTGCAAGGGGCAGGTGTCGCGTCCGTATTGCCCTTTGATGGTGTCCCATTCCTCTTTTTGTCCGGGGGACAGGTACCTTCGTTGCGCTCGGTAGAGTTTTTCCCTGATGCTGTTGATGAAGTGTTCCGCCCTGATTCCTGCTGCTTCGACGCAGTGTAGACAGAGTTCGTTGGCTTGCTGGATGAATCGTCCGTTGCTTAGTCCAGGCGGGGGCCTGACTACTCCTATGAGTGGTTGTGTTGTTTGGGCGGTGGCGAGCTGGGGGTTGATCTTCAAGCATTTCTCTTTCCCGTACATGTGGAGCAACCATTCCCAGTTCATGGCCCTGGTGCCTTGGAGCGTGTGGGGGTCGGTCTCCCAAAAGATTCGGCTGACTTGGTGTCGGATATCGTGGGGTGACTTTTTGTCGTTGATGATGCAGTGGTGGCACAACTCGTTGGTTCGTTGGAGGATTCGGTTGTTTTTGGTCGAGCTTGGGGGTACCAATTCCTCTTGTCCTTCCTTCTTTCTCTCGAGGTTGTCCTTAGTTTCTTCCATTTTGTTCAGTAGTTCGCAGGCTGCTTCCTCGAACTGCTCGGCTTCGCTTGTCCCCATTGAGTCAGATATGGAGGCGGGATTCGACTCGTCGAACGCCCAATCTACCAGATCAGTAAACCTCTGGGGTCCGCGTGGTGTGATTTGTGTGCCGATGTGATCTTCCTCATCCATTGTTCCTTGGGATGTGATCACTTCCATTTCTTCCTGCTCGCTAATGGGTTCTTTCCTTAGAACTGCGAGGGTTTGTTTTGGGGTCTTGGTACGGGGCTTCCTTGGGTACCATCCCGTATTCTCTTTGTCTGACTGGTGGATCCGGCAATTGTCGTGATAACAGGCGGTCCATGACAAGGCGGCATGTTGCTTTTCCTCCTCTTTCGTGGGTGGCATGTCATATCCACTCCTTGCTTCGTTAGTGAGGGTGTGGAGTTCTTTCTTACCTTCGGGCACTGGCTTCCAGTCCCGCTTGCGCTGTCGGCATTCTCGCGCGTAGTGTCCTTTCTTTCCACAGTTGTGGCAGCTTTCCTTGGACTTGTCCTTTTTCATCGCATCCAGTTCCATGGGCCCGGGGTGCTGGCCGAATGCGGTGCTTTGGTGTCGTCTGGTCCGTCCCTGATTTGCGCCGTAGGGTCGGAAATTGTTGTTTCTTCCGCTTGGTCGCGCGAAGGTGCGGTTGCCTTGGTTCTTCTCGCGACGTCGGCTGTATTGTCTGTCGTCGATTTTGGTAGCCATTGCCATGTAGGTAGCCAGGTCGTAGGGTCTGTCCATCTTGTATATCTCGTCTTTGACTTCCTCCTTCATGCCGTCGTAGAAGGCGGACATGAGGTGGTCGGCTTCCCAAGGTAACTTGGAAGTGACTTGCAAGAATTTGGTGGCGTACTCGGTCATGGGTCCTGTCTGTCGAAGTCTCTTGAGTTGGTTCTCGGCTTCTCTTTCTTCGTCTGGGGCTCCGAAGACCTGGGACAGGCAGTTTTCGAAGTGGTCGTAGTCGCTCATGATCTCCTTGACGTCCCCAGGGGCAGAGTCGCCCATGTTGACGAACTTCCTGAGCGTGGGTTCGAACCATTCGAGTGCGGTTCCTCCCAGTCTCCCGGTGGCGTACATGACCTTGCTATCCTCGGTGATGAACTGTCGTGGGAAGTACCTGAAATAGGCCCGTAGCTGGGTGAAGAAGGTTTGAAGTTTCTTGGGGTTTCCTTCGAACCTCTCAGGGGGTGTAGGTTTGACGATTTCCCCAATGTCTTTTCCGGTGGAGCTGGCTGTAGCGGCAGCCTTCATCTCCTTCAGGCGTTTCTCGTAGGTTTTGGCGTTTTCTTCCTGAAGAGTGGTGACGTTGATGAGTTCTCTACTGAGTTGCCTGACTTGCTCCGTGAGGAAGTCGACTCTCTGTCGAGCTTGCTCGTCGACGCCCTTCTCGTCGTCGTCGTCGTCATCGTCGTCGATGTCCATCCTCTGGGGTGGCTGAGTTGCTGGGGTAGGACTAGCTTGAGCAGCTGGTTGTTTTCCCCTTGAGGCGGAGGACGATGGGGTCGTCGGGTTGGCTTTGTTGTCAGGAGCCATAGTGTCGAATATTGCTCAGCGTGTGACACGGTAACGGTCTGAACAAGAGCTATCAATGTGTGACGGTTGGGTCAACTCTGTGCTACAGGGTAGTCAGAGATGATGTCGTTTTATGTTGGCGAGGCCGTCAGGGTGTCGGTTGAGCAATGTGCAGTCACAGTCGCAGGTGCTTGATATTGGGAACTGGTTCAATAGAAGCGTTGACTATGTTATTGATAGCTGGTAGAGACTGTCTATGCTATGAGGAATGAGTTGACTATATACTAGGCGATCATTGGGAGTGACGGGGGTGATCGCAATGATCGTTCAGGTTGTTTTGGTGATCGTAGTGGTGGTCGAGGCGATCATCGCAGGAGCTCGAATGATCGCAATGATCGCGTTGTTGGTTGTAAGTGAGTGTGGTGATGAGTAAGTGAGATGTCATGGAAAAAAGTGGGGTGCACGTGAAGGCCGCATAATGGGTCGTAACAACCAGTTCCAAGATAATATAAAGCTGTTTCTTGATCTGTTTATATTTTACCACTAGCTGTATGTCGGATTAGACTTGGACCTTGTCTAGGCACGGTCCTTTTTGAAAGCTAGTTTATGAATTTGAACGTCTGCTCGTGGGCAATAGAGCGAATTCTAAACCAATTACTTTTCACGACTTCCGGGTGGACTGAAGACGTGTGAAAAAGTCGTCATCTCGCCAACCGAAGGCGCACGTATTTTGACCATTCCTATGCAAAGATGTTTAACGACTGTAAGCGCTATAAATATATTATTCAGTACTACTCTATAACTTACTGATTATATTGTCGTAGGCTTCTATAATAGGCCTATAGAGTTGGCTAGGGTCCCCTAACGGTGTTCCTAGGACTAGCCTCGCCGTGCCACTAAATAAAATCGTTCTAATCTATAAATATAGGGGCTTTACTATATAGAGCGTCTCCGGGAACTTATCTATTATCCTTTCTAGGCTATTAATAGTTATATATCCCTCTTTAGTATCTATAATATCTCGAAACCTCCTAATCTCCTACTTCTATAGTAGACTCTCCCGCGGCTTCTTCTCTTCGCTTATTGTTACGGCCCGTTATGCGACCTTCACGTGCACTCCACTTTTTTCCACCTGTTCGCACTTACTCATCATCATCTTCACTTACAACCAAAAGCGATCGCTGGACAACCTCAGCGATCACCTTCGCGATCACCTCGATCACCCAGCGATCACTATGATCAACGCACACGATCATCCTATCTCTACAATGATCGCCCAGTATATAGTCAAACCCATTTCCATATTCTAGACAGTCTTTACCCCAGCTATCAATACAATAGTCAACGCTTCTATTGGAGTGTGACGTTTGGGTTCGCTTCTGAGCTACAGGGTAGACAGAAGTGAGGTCGTGTTTTTGTCGGCAGACAGTCAGGGTGTCAGTGAGCAATGGGTTGTCAGTCACAGTCGCAGGTGCTGCTATTGGGAACTGGTTCAATAGAAGCGTTGACTTTGTTATTGATAGCTGAGGTGAGAAGAGTAGCTAGACTATGGAAATGGGTTGAATATATACTAGTGGTATCACGATGCTCACAGGGCTCACGTTGGTGATCCGGGTGAGGGTGGTGATCCCGGTTGTGCTGGTATCGCTGGGCTCACTCAGGGCATCCGGGTGAGTCTGGTGATCCATGTGGGGTTGTTGTGGTGGTTGGTGCGAGAAAGGAAAAAGAAGTGGGGTGCACGTGAAGGCCGCATGTTGGGTCGTAACAAGAACCGAGAGGGCGTATTAAGATAATGTCGAGGTCCCTTTATATAAGTCCCATATTGACGCTTCTGCGTGAGCATATGATGGTTTATTTGGCCTTATTAAGGATAGAAGGAGGCGCGAAGGGCCGGGGAAACGCAATTGACGCGTCGAGTCACGTGTTTGCTAGCAATGGAATACGGGTCTGCAACCGCACCCGGCTGCAGCTGCCATCACCCACTAACAGTTATTCTCTACCTTCATCCTGAATAGAGCAATGTTATTTTATGCTGGCGACACGATCAGGGTGTTGGTACCCCGGCAGAAGGCAGAGCTTACTCTAAGACCTCAATCATATATACGTAGACGACGGCATCTATTATTCAATTTAGGTAGCCAGCTATAATACACGAACCATTCCAATTCCCTCTGGTATGAGCTTGTTCTAGGCATTAGGCATGTGGCCGTTTCAGTACGATCCTGATTGGGGACCGCGAGGCCTTGGTCCCCGTATCCCCTATCCTGAGCCTGATGACTGGCTTGAGACGCACATGGTGCTCGTGATATGCATGAGCGCGAAAAGAAATATCGTCGTCCAGAACCACTCCTCTCTGTTTGCATATCTCCACCGGGCAGGGAACGGGGCGACCACGCAATAAGCGGAAGTGGTGTTCTTCAGCATGCTTCCACATAGTCGTCATTCGGGTAAACGCCTTTCCGCAAAAGATACAAGGATCCGGACTTCGCCGCCCCTTAGTGGCAGCGTTCCCAAGGCAACCCAGTTTTTGGCCATTCGTCGGCGGGCCGGAAGGTGGATCTTTCAATGCCGGGACAATGGGCCGGACTGAGGGCGGACGGTGAGGTGTAGGGATAGACTTGTTTACGGGAGAGATGGTTGGGTTGGGCGTTGGGAAAGGGGTGGCGGAATCCTTAATGAGTGTCGTGAATGGCGCCTTTGACTTGGCCGGCTGAAGAGGCGGGGTCGTTGATGACGGTTTCAAACCCATCTGATCTGTTTGAGTCTCCTTGATTTCGACTTTCCAAGCAAGGGCCACCCATGCATTGATTGCGTCAATCTTCCGCTGCACCAGTTGATCCTCTGGTAGACCAGTGTCAAGGTCGCCTAGTATCGCAGCCACTCGTCGCCGCTCTGGCTGGCTGAAAATTATGGCACGTAGCGGCACGTGCGCTTCATGACAGCCAAGCAACTGCTTGTCAAGCTCTTCCTCGTTCTTCAGGTCGAAGTGGTGGCGACGGGCGCTCTCTGCCACCCTCCGTCTATGCTTTTGGGCGGCAGTTCTTCGTCGCCTGAGCAGGTCGTCGTAGGTGGCCTTGTCCGGGCCTGTTGCCAGGTGCGCCTGGCCAAACCGGCCCTCTAGGATGGTCCGCAGCGCGTTGATTTCGTCGTCTAGAGTGTGGACCTTGACATTGGGACCGACGGCCGTCATCATCTCGTCGGAGACCCACATAGGCGCATCCTCGTCGATCTGGATGCCAAGTTGGTTGAAGAGAGCAAGATACGGCGATCTGCTACCGCGACCGAGGAAAGCGTCCTGAGTGATGACATTGGTGCGAGCGTTGTTATAAAAATTCTGGAATGTGCTGTCGTCTTTGTGTCGAGCAACTTGTCTCCGAACCGTCGAGCGACAGTGTGCTATAAAGTATCAGCAGGTGCACATCGAAGGTTGGCAAACCACACGGAACTTACTATCAATCGCCTCGAGGTTGCCACGGCGGTAGTCGTAGCTCGTCAGGTTGCCAGGCAAGCCCGCTGCTTTGCCGAGCATAGTAGAGGAATGGTTGAATTGACACCGTGTCAGAGGTCGGTTAGATTTTGCGTAGCCCTCGGGGGACTTAACAGACTGTCGAAAAACGGGCGTATGCATGAATTCCTGCTTCCACTTAAAGTATACGCCGCGCTTGCTGATCTTCGTACGAAAGAAGGCCTCGGGCCGCGAGTACCCTTCATGGTCGATGACGCCTTCAGCCAGAGCCTTGGCGAGCAGATGGGAAACGGGGCAGAGAACTGGTAGGTCTTCCTCAATGAAGATGAAATTCGTCGGACGCTGTTGCCTCTCATGTCCTTTGTGGAACCGCAGAAGAACTGTCATGGCAAGCCGATCTCTGCCACCATCCTCGAATGGATCTTGCACAATCCAGAGTCTGATGTCCTCCCAGCAGAGTACTTTTTTAGCGGCATGTGTCCTCTCGTCCTCCTTGCCACAAACCCAGCAAGGCCCTCGTGGCGGAGGGTAGTTGTCATCCTCGCTTATGTCGGTGAAAGCATCAAGCTCGTCGTAGAATTCCTTGTTGATGGCCTCGTCATCCAACCCTTTGGAGTAGACAAACTCGTGCGGTCGCCCGCCCGTAAACATCAGAAAGTGTCGGAGCGTCGCATCGTCCAGCCGATCTAGGCCAATGTTGAAGACAACTTTGTAGTCTCGGACCCATCGATAGTGACATAGGTAGAGGTGCGCGTCAGGGCCAATGTGGTTCTTGACCTTTGGCTCGGTTCTGAGCTTATGTCTATGATCCATGATGTGCGAAATGAAACCAAGGGCATGTGTCCGGAGCTGGGTATCGGCAGACAAGCCAGTGTACTTGGTGTAGAGGACCCAGTGCTGCCGAAGATATTGCTCGAGTGTCGATCTGGCTCCGACCCTGGCACCCCGTCGCTTGAGACAATATTGGAGAAAACTCTCCATCATGCCTCTATTGTCGTAGGTCGTGAGCTTGAGCCGGGCCCGCCAGTCCTCTGGATAGTTCATCCAGACACAGAATCTCTCCCATCGTCGCTGCCCATGGACAAGGTTGGTTTTGTACGCTTGTGCATGCCGTGGCCTGATGGGACGGCGGGAATTCGCCTTGTCTGCAGCAGCGTGAAGCTCTCCAGGCGTGATCTCAGTCGTATCCGACAAGTCGCTGTCGAAGTCCTGTTGGACTCTGCGCAGGAGTGGGTCCATGAGAAGAAGACGACGGCTGACTGATAGATTCGTGGAGGGGGGAAAGAGCGATGGAGAGGGAGTTGGGAAGAGAAGTAGAAGTGGAGAGGGAGTGACCTTTTAATCCCAATCATTCCGGCCAATTTCCCGTATCCTGTATTAATATATCCAAGCAGTTGTAGGTACCAGAAAGAGGGGAAGTACATGGTAGCCGCCCGAGAGGTACATGATTTCTTGGCAACCTGTACCTGCTCGGGGGCGCTAGAACCTGCTGCCTCTGGCGTCCGAAAACAGGCCCCTGGGCAGCGTCACACACACTTATTGCGTAAAATTCGCTGTTGGAGTAATGTATGTTGCATATCATGCGTTGATAAGGCGGACTCATCGTCGGAGTTTGACCGACGGCTTTTATCGCGAGGTTCCTGATCGGCTTCAAGTCCGATACAGCCCGCTAATCGAATATTGCCCGTTCCTGTCATTGCCGGAGTCTTCCTTTGATAGCAAAGGGTGTCATTTTCGATTTGCATAGAAGATCATCCCGGGGTAGTTTCCCAGTGGTGTGATCCGAGATAATGTCTGCTCAATCCGACTGATACTGATATCTTATTACAAAGACCCAATTCCACCTGCCGTATGAGCACGATTCGCGCCGTCACCAAATATTATTCCATCCAGAACAATCATACTGAGACTACCGAGTACTAACCTCCACAAACACCCACGTTCATTGTCCAATATGGATGACAACAAAGGCTCGGAGCCCAACGGCCTGAAGCCACAAACTTCCCCATCCGCAGTTTCTGTGATGGCTGTCACTGTGAACAAAGATACGGACATCAGGAACGTTTCTATTGGAAAGAAAATCCTGTATCATCTATGGGATGCTGACCAGCATCTTAAGAGCCCAGAAGTAAGCGATTTTCCAGTTGACAGACAACGAGCCCGTTCGCTAATCATTCTCTAGGAGCGAGCCTTGGTTAGGAAATTGGACTTTGGCATCCTTATTTGTACAACTTTGGCATGGGTATGGTCCCCATTGCCCACGCTAGAGACATGGTAACCAAACTGACATTGGAAGAGTAGTGGATGAAATATATTGATCAAAGCAATGTCACGAATGCTTGTATGTACCTACTCTACTCCAGTCCAGCGTCTCGTGATATCACTGGATTCGCAGCTTACCGACCCACAGATGTTAGTGGCATGAAAGAGGACCTCGGTATTGAAGGGAATGAGTATACGTACATGCTCAGTAAGTAAACTCTAAGAACAACATACGAAGGGTGCACCAAGCTGATCCATATAACGAAGTGTGCTACACTATTGCATTTGCTATAATGCAGATACCTTCCAACTTGATTGTTCTGAAGGTTCGGCCTCGTATATGCATCATTGTCTGCGAGGTGGGCTGGACTGTCTTCACGTCAGTATTGCGAATCGAACCCCCCCGTGTAATACTATCTGCTATCGCATGGGGGACTTGGAGAAGTAACTAACAGTCGTGGCCTATTGTAGGTTTGCCCAAGCAGGAGCACGAAGCAGTAGAGATATGTATGCTTTTCGCTTCATGGTTGGCCTATTTGAATCGGGGTTTTCACCAATAGTCATTTTTCTTCTTGGCTCTTGGTACACCCGGTCCGAATTAGCAAAGCGAATTGCCGTTTGGCATATCACCGGCTTCTTTGGACAGGCAACGTCTGGGTTTCTGCAGGCTGGTATACATAAGTCATTGGATGGCCACCTTGGTCTCCCCGGATGGAGATGGATGTTTATAGGTAAGCTCTTGTCCCTTCCCTCATACCCGCAATGTCCCATTCTGATAAGCCATCATAGTCTGTGGTTGCATGTCTCTTCCTGTGGCAATTTCAGTATGGTTCTTACTCCCCGACCTCCCCCATAATACTCAAGCCTGGTACCTCACCGCGGCAGACAGAGAGCTGGTGTTGCGACGCTCAGAGAAGCAGGGAAAGGTCGACGTTACTGGGCACCTCGACCTGGGTCTAGCTAAGCGCATGTTCGGAAATTGGCGTTGGTGGACCTTGTGCCTGATGTATATTTTTGTAAGTTGTTCATCCGCCGCTGAGATTGATAATGGCCGCTGATTGGAGTGAAATGCGCAGTACGGAAACTCCTGCCAAGCAAATAGCTACTTTGCTATTTACCTCCGTAGGTAAAGAATAATCATATACCTCGAAGTCAGTGGCTGATATTCTGGTAGGTGAGAATGGATACAGCGTCACGCAGAGGAATATCATCCCAGCAATGGGTAATATTGTTACAATGGCCACCGACTTTACATGGAGTCTTTTTTCCGACATGACGGGTCAACGAGCAGCCTGGATGATCGGACCGTTGGTAAGTTGCAGCGGTAAATAGGGAAACCCCACGCATTTTTAAGAGGTTTGGTCGAAATCTAATCGTGTATAGCTATGTACGACGGTCATCGGTTCGTCCATATTGACGGCCTGGCCGCCATCCGATACCGCGAGAGTAGTTGCATTCTTCTTTGTCTCGGGTGGATATACAACTGCAGTTACATGGGTATGTTTGAGGCTCTAGTTTCGCACTTACGTGATCGACATACATGCTGATTTCTCTCATAGACATGGGCCAACGAGATCAACAGAGGTAATGCAGAAGAGCGTGCTCTTACTATATCAAGCATGAACGGACTCTTCTATGCTACGAGTAAGTTTCTTTTCCATTTCACCTTCTACGAACAGGGTTCTCTCTCAGCCTAGATGAAACAAACTGACTTGCTCATAAAGACTCGTTCCTTCCCATCCTCATATTTCCTCAGACCACGGCACCGAAGTTTCCGAGAGGATTCCCGTCAATCCTCGCATTCACACTGGTTTCCATTATCCTAGTTGGTAAGTTGAGTATATGATTGTTGATTGAGATAACCACAAACATCCAACTAATTATTCATCGCCAGCGTTGACCGATTTTCTTCATAAACGTGAACGAAAGAACGAGCTGCTAGAATCGACCGACCTTCCGGCTGTTGAGCGTACGGGACGAGAAATTGAGGGTTCCGAGCCCGCAGTTCCAAGTGAGCCGCTTTGAAAATCCATAAAGGACGCCGAAGTCTGATCCATGTTACACGTTTCGCTCAAGGGGATTGTAGATTTGGATGAGGCCCATGGTCAGGGCTTGCTTCAGAAGTTTTACCATCTAGAGCCATCTGCCACTTATAAATGTCTATTATAACTTATTGGGTTCATATAGCAATATGCTTCATGTCATGTCTCAAAGATGTAATCTATGATATACTGGCACAGAAGTACGTTGCGTTATGTGCCAGTCTCATTGTGTCAGACTGCTGAAGCCTGAGGGTGACGAGTAGTTCGATTTTCATACACCTCTTACAATTGCGGGCTGCATAGATGCTCCGGACTGCACCTATGTAAAGAACAGGTCAAGTGGACATGACCTTGAGAAATACAACCTGCTATTAAAGAAAGAATAAGTTTGGATTGTCCATTCGACGCTGTTCTATGAAACTCTACCTAATGCCGATCTCAAGGACCTCCAACTGTTCACCTCGTTTCAATATGCCTCTAATAGAACGCAACGCCGCTGCTAACCGTTCTATACCTTCTCGAATATCATCTTGCTCGTGCCAGGCCCAGCATAGTCTGATACACGAAGCGAATCCTTGAGCTTCCATAGCCCGAATCAAGCTTGTTCCGTCGCCGGTGACGAGAAACATATGTCCAAATGCGACCCTCAGGTTGTATTTCGCCATGCAGAAAGCCGCCACAGTCTTTGCTGGAGGAAAACCATTCGGTAACCGCAGATATAAGAAAAAGCCACCGGCAGTCGAGGTATTCTCGGCATGAAAGGTATTTGACTGAACAGTGACCCCCAAGGGCACTAGGAGATCTGTAACCGAAGTCTTGAGAGTGTAGTATCGAGACTTGTAGGTGGGAACCAGTACATTCTTAATGTGGCTCTGCAGCCCCCCGCTTCTCAGCATTTTGTCGACAAATGTAGACATGAGATGCGATGGTGCGCCCCCTGAACTGGAAGAGCCGCTGGTGTGTTGTTGACAAACGTTAGATAACAGACTTTGTGAGTGAGACTCTGGAAACTCACGTCTCTCCCAACTCCATTGAGAGCGCTGCAGAACAGTCTGCCCATCCGACACGGATACCTGGGCCAACTATCTTGGAGAATGACCCGTTGCTCAACGTGTTGCCCCACTTCCCATAGCCATCTAACTGCCGATCGATATCCACTAGACGTGGCGGGATAGAAGCTGTCTCATATAATTTGGCCGCGTCTTCAGGCCAACCTAGGAAATCGTAGACATCATCGGAAATAATAAGAGCGTCGTACTCTCTGGCTATTTTAACGAGCTCCGTTCTCCCCTCGATGGGCATCGAGTTACCACTGGGGTTGGAGAATGTGGGCACGACATAAATAACGTACTTGTAAATCTTGGGATACGTCTTCCCGGTTTTGACGGTTGGCATATCGGACTGCACTGCATTAGGAGAAGCGCCTTCCGCAGCCATGAGCTCGTCTCGAAGAAACTGAAGATTCAAGCCCCCATTCTCCTCCTCAGGGACCCCTCGGAGCTTTCCTCGAAACCCATTATCCTCGAAAATTGGACACGCCAAGAAGTAGGTGGGTTCGACCATGAAAATTCTCCGTGTGTATAAAGGATCCGTAAACCTCTGGAGAACGTTGGACAGATTCCCAGATGCACCATTGGTGATGCATATACCACTGAAATCTACCCGAAGAGTGTATGCTGACGACAGCCATTTCGCGATGCTCTGTCGAAGAGGCAGGTGGCCAATATGAGGGCCATATACAAGGGCTGCCGCCGTTTCGGATTCAGATGTGAGAACCTCATGTGCACCCTCAAGTATGCTGCTAGAGGCAAATAACCTTGGAGAAGGCCACCCAAGTTGTAAATTTATCAGTCTGACCGGGGGGACGGCCAAGCCGACAGGGTTGCTCCCCATTGTTGTGTTTTGACGACGGGCGTAGAGAAGGGGAATGCCGGATAGCAAGAGTTGAAACAATTAGTATTGGCCAATACGCAAATCTCCAGTCAATAAAATAAGAGACAACATATTTAAACGTCCTGGCGGCTATGAAAACCCCTTCATATCTAATCGCCATGTATCCCACGGCCACCCGCCGTTGGGAATTTCTGATCGGACGACACGCGGAAGATTCCCGATGGATGCCGACAGATCGGCCTCACTGGGTTAATGATAAGCAGACCAATAAGCTGCGCCAATAAGCAGGCCCGCAGTATACTAATGATAGCCAGAGCGTGAAGGATAATAAGAAGCCTGTTTACAATATGAATAGACATGCGTGCTATTAACCATCGACTGGTACACAGTGAAGGGCTTGTAAAACAAAAAGCAACGCTACAGGCAAACCGGTGGGCAATATCTAAGCCTTGATCGCAAAATCCAATAACGAACAATGTCTAAAAAATGGACCGACACAAAGACCGAGGCTTCTGCCTTTGAAGCCGAGGTCCAAACGATCGAGAAATGGTGGGCAACAGATCGCCAAAAGCACATCAAGAGGTCAGTTCCCATCTTAAGAATGTACCGAGACCAAGACTCTAACACATTCGCCAATATTCGGGAAAGACCATACTCCGCAAGGTCTATAGCCGCGTTGAGGAATATAGGGTTTAATGTTGAATATCCTTCGAGCATTCAGGGGCGGAAGCTGTGGCGGATCCTCAATGAGCACAATGAAAAAGGGACATATGAACTCACATTCGGCACAACAGAGCCACTGATTGTCAAGGAAATGGCGACATACAGTAAGTCATCAACGATGTACCAAACCTTATCTACTTGTGACGACGGCAATGGAGCTGATTTCATTTTGTCATATTAGTGCAGACGGTTTATGTATCTGGTGCTCTCTGCGGACTGTCGCAAGCGTCATGGCCGGGCGAAGACCATGCAGACTACCCGGCTGACCTTGTCCCCTCGGTCGTCAAGCGTATTTTCAATACGCAGCTCTTCCACGATCAGCGGCAGACCCAGCTGCGGATGCGTTACTCCGAAGAGGACCGGGGAGCGCTCGAGTGCATCGATTACATGAACCCCATTGTGGCCGACGCCGATATGGGATTCGGAACACTCACTGGCTGTATGAAGCTGGTACGCTCTTTCGTGGAATCCGGGGTTGCCATGATCCACATCGATGATCTTGCAATGGGACTGAAAAAGTTCACAAACGGCGAGGGCCGTACGATCGTGGCAACCTCCGACTACATCTCCAGGCTGAAAACGGTCAGAATGACTTTTGACATTATGGGGTAGGACATTTGCAATAGGTTAACCATCGAGAAAGCACTTATCACTGACAAACTACGGATAAAAGAGCGGATACCATGTTGCTTTGCCGGTGCGACAGTGATCACGCAGAGTTCATCAACAGGTAAGGAGAACAACCAATACTTTGATCTTGGTATACAATGAATCTCATATTGATATACCCACTCCTCCCAGCGTCTTGGACCCAAGGGATCATCCGTATGTCGTCGGAGCCACGAAGGTCATCCCGTCATTTCAGAAGGCCTTAGAGAAAGGTTCAAATGAAGGGAAGGACTACATTACAGTCAAGAAGGAGTGGAAGGCCTCAGCCGGTCTGATGACATTTGATGAGGCTGTGAAGGCATGTTCGAGTGAAGAAGCGTATGCGTCCTACATGGCAAAGATTTCAGACCATGTGATTCCTCTGAGTCAAAGGAGGAGGATCGCACTCGAGACAACTGGAAAGCACATTATCTTTGACTGGGACCTTCCAAGAACACCACTTGGGCAGTACATGTGGAAATGGTCCACCAAGGCAGTCATCGATCGCGCTATACTTGCAGCTCCCTTCGGTGATGTTACATGGAGCAGACAAGGTACGCATATACTCCAACGTTTCGCCGAGGCAAAACCAGAAGCTAATAACACTTCAGATAAACCCAGTAGGTCTAGGGCCTTTCTTTGATTCAAGTAATCATCGTGAGCTAATCATCCAATGTAGACAAAAAGGACATGCAAGATTTCCACTCCGGGGTTAGAGCGGCCTTCCCCAATCGACTATTTGCATTCGGCTACGTTGGGGCATACGACTTCAGTGAGGGCGGGTACTCGGACGAGGAAATCGAGTCATTCCCGTCAGACATTGCCAAGTTGGGAGTCGTTTGGCAGGTGCAGCCTATATGGGCGACTCAGGGGCTGAGCTTGCACGCCAAACAGTTTGCTAAAATGTTCCAGAATGAGGGAATTGCAGGCTATATACGTAATGTCTCCAAACCGGCCATTGCTGGTATGGCGACAGATAAGTATGGTAAGCCCACGGCCCGAGGAGGATATCTTGCGGATGCATTCTTCGATGTAGTCGCGGGGAGAGAAATAACCCACCAGCAATAAAGGGGGTTAAAAGGTTCCAACTGAACTGAATAGTTTGGACATACCACTTTAACGTCGTTACATTGTGCACTTTCAGTAGTATATATCGCATGTATCCGATATCTGAAATGTGGGAAGTCAACTCAAGTCTGCCAAAACACTATACTACATGAGGGTCGAAGTCCCCCAGAAATCCGAATTCAGGGAATTCAAAAGCCTGTATATCATCCCGGTCTGGGTCGTCCCTTGAAAAAAATGGTGTAGTGGGATCAAATAACCCCTCTGTGGGAGGTGTTTGTTGCACATAAGACGCATTTTCAGGACCAGAAGAGTTGTCCATATTCTCTCCCGTGTGGTGCGAGTTGCTAGCTTCATCATCATTCACCTGTGTCCACGAGAAGCTTTCCGTCGCCATTTCTCTGATCATTCGCAGCGTATTACGATGAACCACGACAGGCTCCAGAGACTTCAAAAGTTGCATGAGAGACGCGCTCGCATCGGGCCGCATCCTCTGGGGAGACAAAGATGGACTTGAGGCAGACTCGAAAAGCGGAATCTCCCTTGCCAGTATATCAAATGTTCCCCTAAGGCACCTTGATTGCGGCCAACGTTCTGCGAGAATGGCCAGGATGACACTGCAGGCCCTGACAGCCTCTGATACCTCCGGGGAGTTGTATGCTGGAGAACGCAGATGCGGTGGTGTGGCGAAGAAACAGTACAGCAAGGCCACCCCGCATCTGAATTGCATGATGAGACCTAGCCACAGTTCGCTGATTGGAGTCTCTATCTGAAATTTTCGAAAGATCAGGCATGCCTGCACACAAGACTTGACCGTCCAGTCACCGGCAGGCCCAGGTGCTGTAGCTTTCGTAGGCTGATACACCATGGCTAGACTGTAGTTGTAGATCATGTGGTGCCATTCGTGACTCGTAAACGTCCACGAATCCTTGTCAGAATATCGGTGACACATTAACTTCCAACGATCCAGTTTCTCCAATACACGTCCACGCCAGCTTGAGAGGACATCAAATTCCTTGGCAAAGTTTCGGTGAAGCGTCGTGTTGAGAATCTCGGATTGTATCTGTCGACAATACACGACATGAAGAGCGGCTGAGACGTTGGTGCGGCTGCGACTACCAGGCGGATCTCTCGGAAAATATTCAGCACACTTGACCTCAAGGTCATCGTCATCAATGTTGGCGTACATCTTTGTTGTTATCTGGTAATCCGGGACGGAGAAAGGGAGGTCAAACAGCGTCCCCACTGTCCGATCAAGGGCATATGCAGACCAGAAGACGCGTCGTCGGATCTGAATATCGACCTTTGCAGTCACGTCAACCGATTCAGGCTCTGCGTCGGCAAGATGAAGTTGCGACATGACACAGTAGCGCATCGTGGCCGAGGCTATGGAGATGATGCGTTCGCTGGAAGGTGAATAGAGGGCATGGACCGCCAGGAGGAGATATGCCTGGATGTGCAGAATTCGATCAGGCTGGGAAAATACGTGCGACAAGTACCGGGTTACCGCAATTCGATAGAAGGACTGCTGTAGGGTGCAACGGGCTGACGCCTCTGGGCCCGTTTTGTTTAAGAGAAGCCCGATGGACAAAATGATGTTGACAAAGTAATGAGGCCACTGGCCCGCGGGTCGTTTGTCCGCATACCGAAACCGGTCAAGCTGGAGGAATGGATATCGGCATTGCACCTTATCATGGTATCTGCCAAACAAGGCCTCTTGTGCGTCGGTGTCCAATATTCCGTCGAGATCTGAAAAGCAGGGCCGTTCTTCTGAAGAGCCCGCCACATGTGTGTGTTCCCGAGATGATATATTGTCGTTGTTCAACCTGGAAAATGTAGGGAGAAGGTCTATCGCAGGGGCATTCCGTGTGAGATAACTGTCTCCCTGCGCAAAATGAGAGCTATCAGAATGCCTGCGCCCTAAAGTGTCGTCAATTGTCGATCGCGCAGATTCTCTGTTTACGAGAGATTGGTGATTGGCATGTTCTAGCGCAGCGACACGTTCCTCTAGCGACGCAAACTGGTCAAGAGATGCCAGAGCTATATTTTCCTGAGTCCTCGAACTGAGAAATGTTAATGATTAGCCCGCGCATACTTGGAGAAATAGATTGTTAGTGCATACGAATTGGATGTGGCGTCCTCGCTAAAGTATTGCTGTCCGTACACAGATTGCGGATTCAGGCATGCCTCGCCAGATCTGGAACAGTTTGTGCACGGGCGGCCACCGTCGCATTTTTGCTAAATGATAGTCAACCAAGGTAGGCGATTGTCTACAGACATCCTTGACTCACCTTTCGACGCCGACACCGAGCACACGCAAGTTTCTTTGGCTGTTTTGCAGAATGTTCATCATCGGGCATTGGCTGCAATCTCCTCTTCGACGCCGACGACATATCGTGAGTTATTGTCGGAGTGTTGCCTTTATCTCTCTACGTCGTTAACGAGAAGCCGGGGACACGACGGGCGTAGCGACTAAATACCGATTCGTGGATTATAAACGTAGGAAACGTTGCGTACTAATAGTACGCAGTTAGAGGAGCCAATCATATACGGCGTCCGATATTATGCGTGCGTATTCTCTTTATCTCCCCCGCTGTTACTTACCAGGAGGCCGAGCCGTATCGTTGCGAGAATGACCCGTACTAGCTACACAATCTTGCGGCTTCCTGACTACAAGCGCACCGCTGAAATAATAGAGAGCGCCTCATTCAGGCGGAGTTTTGGTTGATTGGACTTTCGTCTGTCATAAAATGATCCCCATTGGCCCAAAGTACACTTAAAGATGCCACGTGAAGAAAGGAGAGGCCATCTGGAAGAAATTGAAGGCACGACATCAGAAATACATGTATAAACGGAGAACAATTCCAGGAATAGTAGCAGTTGTGACCGAGGCACGGCTTCCATGACCGTATTGAGGCTCTGTGAGGGATAGTCGTATGCTTCTAATCTTCAAATGGTTGATTGAGGCTATCGCAGGAAGATTTAGGGTATGTGCCCCTTTTCGTACTGCCAAGATGCATGCAACCCCCCCCCTCCCCTAGCCATCACGCAACCGATGGATCTTCGGCAACCGACATATCCGTCTCATCAAACTCCTTCCTGACAGCGGCAGCAAACTCATCGTCAGTGAGAATCTCGAGTGCCGTCGCAGCCATGGCCTTGCCCTGTAGGAGGGTCCTGGCATGGGCACCGTCCGTGCGTGCCGCATCCGCGAAGTCGGCCGTGTGGACGGACCCACCCGGGCTGTCGACGGCGAAAAGAGGGTGGATGCTGGGCACGACATAGGTGACGTTGCCCATATCGGTGCTGTAGCAGGGGTTGGCGGCCCTCTGCTCGGCCGGCGAAGCGAGTCGGAGCCCCCGACCGTCCAGGTGAGCGACGTAGCGGGCCGCGAGGGCCTCGTTGGTCCGGATATCCCAGTAGGCGGGGAGCCAGTCCGCTCGCAGTTGGCACCCGGTGGCGAGGGCGGCAGCGTCGAGGCAGTTAGCGAAGCGCGCCTTCAGCACCCGGTACCGCTCAAGTGAGGCGGAGCGAACGCAGTACCGCGCCCGGGCGTAGTGCGGGATCACGCCTGACCGCTCGCCGGCCGACAGGACCACGCCGCGGATCCGGTCTGTCGGGAGCATCTGCTGCCGCATCAGGCCCACGCTCGTGTGGAGAAGCGTCATGGCGTCGAGCGCGTTAATGCCGTCCCACGGCGCCACCATGGCGTGCGCCGGCTTGCCAATGTACTCTATCGTCAGCTCCGAGCCACACATGCTCGACGTGTAGGCAATGTTGTTGGTCCTGCCGTCGTGTGAGCTATGTACACTGCATAAGTTCTGCCATGTGTGCATGCTTCACGCTTACATTGGGTGCACCATCATGCAGCAAAAGACGTCGTCGTACGCGCCTGCGCGGATCATCTTGATCTTTCCGCCGCCGCCTTCCTCTGCCGGTGTCCCCATGGCGATGATGCGGCCGCCGATATTGTGCTTCTTGATGGCCTCGGCGACGCCGACAACTGCTGCCAGGCCGGCGGTTGCGATGAGATTGTGTCCGCACGCGTGGCCGATGCCCTCTAGGGCGTCGTATCTGGGGGATTGTCAGTCTTAGTTAAAGTGTCTTGCTCAGCTGTCGTGACAGGGAACGATGCACTGAGTTCAAGACGGCCACTCCGCCTTGAGCTTGCACGAGGCGTCGCTTACTCTAAATTGATTGCGACGGCTCGACCGGTCGGTGGCCCGAAGGAAGCCTTAAAGGCCGTGTCCAGGCCAAATGCTCCGCGCTCGACGTCAAAGCCACGGTCCTGGAGAAATTGTGTGAGGGTCTTGTGCGCATGGTGCTCCTGGAACAGCACTTCTGGGTTCGAATGCAGCTATATAATGACCCTCGTTAGCGCAGCCCTGCGCTCTTCACAATGCTCGGATAACTGCAGTGGATGTCATGAGAGGGATACCTCAAGGTTGACCTCCCTGAGAGCCGTGTTGGCCGAGTCAATGGCAGCATCTGACAGCTCTTGCAAGTCGGCAATCTTCATTTTCTCTTCTTTCCAATTGATAAATGGGCAAGTAGCTCTGTGTGGTGAATCAATTGACGACCAGCATATGGGTTTGAGCTGCAATTTATCCGGAAACCAATTGCCTTTCATACCCGTGTACTCCGTACATGTTAACTATCTAGGCAGTGGACGGTTAATCCTGGAGGAGATAAGGCGGACGTTTGTGTAAAAGCGTCGGCGTTCAGGCGC